>JAMKCH010005426.1:0-33548 GCA_023653785.1 Ophioderma brevispina
GGCTAGTAAACTATACCTGTGAATGGTAAAGCTCGAAAATGTCTATGTATCGCAAAAGAAGAACTTTTGTAATTAGGATAATATTATCGGCAATCCCGATAATAATTCAATGGCTGCTGGGAACGGCCTTCCAATATGTAATATCTGGGAAAAAATGTACGTGTCTACGCTCATCCATTAGGCGAGTTGTTCCATTAGTTCAGGCAAGTCAGAGATCATTTTCATGAGGTAGCGCTATTTTTACAATGGACAGACAGAAATTTTTGGCGTTTCCAGTTCTGCCATTAAATGATAATGGGGGATCCTGATTCTAATTACAAAATCGCTTCTTTTATGAAAAATACACACTTTTGAGTATTACCATTTGCAGGTATAGTGTACCAGACAGTTACCAACACAACTGTGTAAAAAAACCTCAAATTTTGAAAATTGGGTGCACTCTCCAAAAATGTGCTGTTATTGCATAGACTTGATCTCCTGTTCTCATAGCCAATCACAGAGTGCCAGACCTATGATTGATAGAAAAATGCACTAGGAGAGAAACATCAATACCACATTTCACAAGGACATGTGCCCTCCATTTTTCTTGATATAGATGTTGATTTTTTTAAAATTTTATGAGCTAAACTGCTCTGGTTTTGCTGTAGATGTTCTACTTGTAATCAGGGATCAAATTAGCCACAGATCAAAGCCAGATTGAGAACCAGAACCGGCCTATCTGAGGTTTCCTTGCAGAAGTGGGACTATACTGGAAACAGATCAGGACACTATCTGTTATTGTGGAACAGCGCCACAGACAATGGAACATCTCTTGGTCTGCCCATTGTTGCTCTGTTGCAATAGAGCAGGAGCAGAATATCATAGTGGCCTTATTTAAGGAGTTTGTTTACTACATAAAAGGTTTAACACCTTTGGTAGTTAGTATGGACCCTCTACATCAATGCTAAGAAGGTAGTACTCTCAAATTGTGGTATCACTTTTTCAATAGGGGCCAATTTAAGTTTACACAGGGGTCAAATTTTTAAAATGCTCCAATCATGTTTAATGTATGCCATATTGTCAGTCTAGTCATAATTTGGAGAATTGCTACGTGCATTTATTATGGCAGTCTCGGTCCCAGTGACATTACAAAATCATCTCTTAAACCTTTGTTCAAAATATCTTAGTAATATCATGAGTTTTAGCTTGTTTGAGTGCCTTCATTCAGATATCTCTGCGATATATCAGCGATTTCTTCAAAATGTAAACAAATCACACCCCCTATTTTTCATCAAAATCATCAAGTGGCTCGAAAATGTGTGCATGTCCCAGGTCAAAATTCCAGTTGAACCTAGTTAAACTGGGTTCAACTGGAACCAGTTGAAATCCAGTTCAATTAGCACAGTTGAATTTCCAGTTGAACCCAGTTAAACCAGTTGATTCTGTAATGGAAAATGGGCAAACTTTCACCTAGATTTTTTAATGACCAGTTAAACTCAGTTAAGACCCAGTTGAACCTAAGTAAACATAGGCCTAGTCCAAACCAGTTAATTCCATCATGGAAAATGAGCAACAGCTCAACTGGGATCAACTGGAATTTTGACCTGGGGTATGTGGAAACAGTGGGCAATTATGTTTAGGGTTAACATTTGGGTCAACTTTTTTACCATAGACACAAACACACACACACACTGACATACACTACAAATTTCAATCCCCATGTACACGTCCTCTTGCAGACACCACAAAAAGGTGCTAAAATCACGAAAATTGCCTTTAACTGGCTTCCAATGTCCTTCAGAATGTCAATAAACTCTTAAAGAATTTGTGTTGACCTTGGATGTCTTGTAATGTGGTTGAAAATAGGGAAAAAAAACCACTAGATCTGATGGGACTTTTTAAACAAATAAAACACATTCATTGCTTTACACAATCACACACCTTACCTGCCAGACCTGAATATTTAATAGACTAAAGAAACCTTGCCTATAAAAGGCAATATTGTCTATCAATGGTGCATAAAATGGATACAAACCAGTTGTTACAGGTTTTGATAACCACTGCATAGACTTAGGCAATCTCAGTAAAAAAAATCACTTTGGCATACCAAAACAGATATCACGGTGTGATTATTCGCACTATAAATACAGAAAAGTGGAATTTCAGAAAGATGTTTGTATTCATTTTTTGTCAAGAGCTGTGATAGTAAGGTGTTTACACGGTCAAAAGCCTTCAACAAACCAGGAAGTCTCACTGGCTTAAAGGGGTACTTACTTCTTGGGCCCCTAGCCTCGTTCCCAACACTCACAACTAATCAACCTGAGATTTTGGTCTATATTAGAAACTTGTATTTTCTCATTTCAACTTGCAAAATATTTTAGGGCCCAACTTTAACATACCTTTAAACATACTTCAAGTTTAACTTTTGTTAGCGTTTGGGACAAGGTCAATCTTTTTTATTATGTCAAGCATCCTTCCTTGCATAATCAATATTGGATGGATTTTCAGTAGATAACAGCAGATGTCGCCCTCGCCAAGAAAATACCAGGCTCATCTTTGACTCGCCCGATATATGACCTAGGCTTGGGTATTATTTTCTGTTATCAACCTATAAACCATCCGATATAATATAAATATACAGGGTGAGTAAAAAAAAAACTTGACCCGGGTTGTGTCCGCCATTTTGAGTTTTTAAATAAAATATATCTAACATAAATGGTATCATCGAAAAGCCTATTTCATTATTTACTGCAAAGACAATTCCAATCGGTTAAGTGTAGGCCGAGCTAGTCTTTTGAATCAAGTGGTCCGCTTTTCCCCTATCCACAGATTCCCATTTGAATGCACGGCGCCGTTAATTTTAATGTGAACCTGTGGACAAAGCAGAAAACCGACTACTTGTTCAAAGGACTGTACTCGGTCTAGACCTAACCGATTGGTGAATGATCTTTGCAGCAATTAAAGCTAATAACTAGCTTTAGCTGATGTACCACATATGTTCGATAACGTGTGCTTGAAAATTTCAAAATGGCGGACACATAGGTCAATTTTTTTTTACCTGATGTGTTTCAACAAATCTGAAAACATTGGATAGTATCTGTCCAAGGATTTACCTGACACCTTATCAGGGGTGTATACATGTAACTTAAGGTAGGACCCCTTATAATGAGACAAATACATTGGTGTTAATTTAACACAAGAATGACTTTATTCATTCCCTTGTACTAGGTTTTACCCCCTTATTGACAATGTTCCCCACATTTCCTGAAGTTGGAGCCAATTAATTCTCATTTGGGCACCCTCAAAACAATATAAAATCATCTTCAAACCTGTTTCCCCAAACTGTGTGGGAATAGGATTCTCACAACCCTACTAATTGATTGGACAGGGGTAAAAAATAGAATGTTTGAATTGATTTAAACGATGTACCAATTATTGGGCTATTCCTAATGTTTAAAAAGGAATATGCTTGCTATATATGATGAGTTATAGTTTTAGTTACAATAGGCACATAAAAGAACAAGGTCATCCTGGGGTAATAGACAGAGTGACCGATTTTGATCGAAGTGATTGTAAATTCTCATTTTGTCACACTAAGATCAGGGCCGTAGCTGGGGGGGGTGCGATGTACCCACCCAAATTCTTCAAAAAATTCCCAAAAAGTCCAAAATTATATGTGTGCGCGCGAAGCGAGCTAGGAAAAAATGGGGTGTAGGCTTTTTTTGGTCAAAAAGGGCAATATTGGGCAAAAGGTCCAACTTTTGCAATATACACCCCCTCATTTTGAAAGGTCCACACAAGGACCCCGAAAAAAAAAATCCTGGATACGGGCCTGCACTAGATAATTGTAAAGAGATCCTGTGTTGACCGTTCTATATAGAATTACAGGGTTATGACTAGTGACCTCCCGTAGACCCGTAGGGCCACAGCCACATTTGCATTAATATGGAACGGGATACAACATATGGTGAAACCAGTATATTTTTGGCTTTGTATTATTAGACGAACAATGAACACCATTTTAAAAACGGAAGAATATATCTGAAAATTGTGGACCTGACCCTATTTGACCTTCAAGCTGCAGATAGGGCAAACTATCTGTTTTTTACATCCTTGTTAAGGTGGCCAAACATAAATTTTTCGACGCTTTTTGACCATTTTCATTTTTGACCCCTGTATAACCTTACTTCCTTATAAAATGCATAATCCACTCCTTTATTTATAGTAAACTTTTTAGGTTGTTTTTTTAAAGGTTTTTTCAATACAATCAGAAAGAAATGATTGTTTGTTTTTTGCCAATTTTGTTTGGGTTAAGGCACATTTATCCTTAATTTGATGACATGACACTGTTTCCTATAAATATAAACGATGTGCTACACTAAACAGCAGAAATGTAATCATTACAGTCTTGTGACACAGAAGAAGGCATCTGCTCCCCTAACCTTAAATACGCTTTCTCTGCCTTTGTTTTATTATCATTGAAATCATGCGTACTACCCGTTAATACATGCGCTAACGCGCCAGAGCACAACATACGCACCGCGCTATTCCACAGCGTATAACAATATTACAGGCTGCACATTTTCATGAAGAGCTGTGGATGGGTTTCCATTTCCTACGAAACAAATTTGTATTGAATAATGTATCAATCAAGTTTACTCTGAGAACTTATGATTTAAAATCTATATATATATATATATATATATAGATAATATATTATATATAATATATAACAAAAAAATTGATTCGTATCAAACTTTGAATGAGCATTTTAGGTGATTATTTTAGTTCTATTTCGACTCTTTAAATTAAAACAAACAAAAAATTATTTCAAAATCTTCTGAGTCAGCCATTACTTATCACTAGTGTTATATATTATCTTGTTTTAAAAACAAAATGTTGTAATAGCAGTGCAAGGTTGCTATTTTTACACATCTTGTAGTAAACTTATGGACCACAAATTCCAAAGCCCCCACAAATACTTTTGATCCACGCATTTTAAAGGGTAGCCTTTTGAAACCACAAAATAAACTAAGAGCAAAACTGTTCAAATAATTAATAATTGGTTTGACTGTCATAGCACATTTAGAAAAGAGATATGGGCAAATCCCGCAAATGTTGCCTTTTTGGTATAATGTGGACACACAGACATCCACACATCCATCCATCCAGACATTCATCACCTAATTCATTAGATGGATTTGCTGCACTCCCTACTGAAAAAATTTTTTTTTTTTTTTTTTTTTTATATATATATATATATATATATATATATATATATATATATATATAACAAAAAAATTGATTCGTCTCAAACTTTGGAATTGAGCATTTTAGGTGATTATTTTAAGTTCTATTTGACTATTTTAAATTAAAACAAACAAAAAATTATTTCAAAATCTCTGAGTCAGCCATTACCTTATCACTTAGTGTTACTATTTTATCCTTGTTTTAAAAACAAAATGTTGTATAGCAGTGCAAGGTTGCTATTTTTACACATCTTGTAGTAAACTTATGGACCACAAATTCCAAAGCCCCCACAAATACTTTTGATCCACGCATTTTAAAGGGTAGCCTTTTGAAACCACAAAATAAACTAAGAGCAAAACTGTTCAAATAATTAATAATTGGTTTGACTGTCATAGCACATTTAGAAAAGAGATATGGGCAAATCCCGCAAATGTTGCCTTTTTGGTATAATGTGGACACACAGACATCCACACATCCATCCATCCAGACATTCATCACCTAATTCATTAGATGGATTTGCTGCACTCCCTACTGAAAAAATTTTTTTTTTTTTTTTTTTTTTATATATATATATATATATATATATATATATATATATATATATATAACAAAAAAAATTGATTCGTCTCAAACTTTGGAATTGAGCATTTTAGGTGATTATTTTAAGTTCTATTTGACTATTTTAAATTAAAACAAACAAAAAATTATTTCAAAATCTCTGAGTCAGCCATTACCTTATCACTTAGTGTTACTATTTTATCCTTGTTTTAAAAACAAAATGTTGTATAGCAGTGCAAGGTTGCTATTTTTACACATCTTGTAGTAAACTTATGGACCACAAATTCCAAAGCCCCCACAAATACTTTTGATCCACGCATTTTAAAGGGTAGCCTTTTGAAACCACAAAATAAACTAAGAGCAAAACTGTTCAAATAATTAATAATTGGTTTGACTGTCATAGCACATTTAGAAAAGAGATATGGGCAAATCCCGCAAATGTTGCCTTTTTGGTATAATGTGGACACACAGACATCCACACATCCATCCATCCAGACATTCATCACCTAATTCATTAGATGGATTTGCTGCACTCCCTACTGAAAAAAAATAATAAAATATCCTGGTCTATAGCCAGGAACATGGCAATAAATAAAAAGAGCTGGAGGCATAAACATTCCCTCACGTACTCTATGATAAAAGGAAATCCTGAACCCATTGAACCGATGAATATTCAAAGTCCTGGAATAATTGTTGCCTTGCACAAATTGTATTTCAATTTAGAGCTGAAGACAGCAAGTACACAACCCATCTACAACTATATTCTATGAGGAAATAGACTAGCACTGCCATTTTGTCATTGTAGCCAATGGCATAAGCAACTTTTTTTATCCTGTGTAAAGAATTAACATGCAAGATGGAAAGATTTAAGTTTGAATTTGCTGCAAAAATGTGGCTCATTGCATCACTCTCTATGGTAATTGTCCTCTTCAGTTGTGACCAGGCAGAATCTTCAGAAAACAGATCAAACAAGTGGCTGGACAATGTGACACAACTTCAACAGGAAGCGTTTGGTTTAGGTGAAAAAGCAAATGCAGGGAATAATGTTACAAGTTTTCCAAATAGACCATTTGCAGCTGAAAAGGCGACCCAGTTTCAGCATGTATGGGGTGTATCAAAGGTTACTGAAACCAGACAGATGGCAGATAAGGCAACCAAGCTTCAGCATTTGTGGGGTACGTCCAAAAATAGTACCGGACATGTTACATCAAATGAAACACCAAAAGGGTGACAGATAATGCGACTGGGATTCCATGGTAAGTTAGATGATGTTTCTTTCTTGGTTCTCTAGTGAGTACAATTCTGTAAAGTTGACACAAAGGCAAATGCCATGGTAAAAGTGGACAGGTGTGCACCACTTTTGATTCAGAAGCTCTGTCGATCCCACAGGAAAGTATATTGAAATTATTGTATCAATGAAAACATACATAATTTTGACTATAAAACACGTAGTGCTGAAGGGAATGTGAACCTGCAATCCATTGTATGTTATATTAAATGATACAGAAATACGCTGCCACATGACTAAAAATAGTCCCGTGTTGTAACATGTAATGCTAATAACTATAGCTGCCTATGTCAACAAGGTCTCAACGATATGCACAGATTTGAGATCTTCGAAAAGAGACTACATCGATAGGGCAATTTTTGGTTAGACAATTTTACTAAATGATCGAGATTTCTGAGCCATTTGAATGAGTGGCATAATTATAATTTACTACCATGGCACAACAAACAGGTTTTTTATAATAAAACTATTTGGAGGCATGCCTTATCCTTTTGTGTAACGAGACATACCGGGGAAAAGTGCCAAAAATATCAAGCTTCAGTTAATGGTAAGTATGTTGGTATTTTAGCACAAAAAGTCCGGTCTAGGTGCGCTCTAGGTGTGCTCGGGAGCGAAAGAGGGAGGAGGGGTGTGGCCTATTCTATCTGCGTCCCTGTCTTTCTGCACATTTTTCTATTCTTCCTTACTTCACTTGATTCTTTCTCTCTGTCATCTGCTTTTCTCGTTCCTTTCGGCTCTTCCTTTGTATCCTCTGTCTACCCTTTCATGCTTCCTTTGCAATGATGGGTGTCGTTTGTCGCTCTCCCTGCTCGTGCTCTTCTCCGTCCGTTCCTCTCTCTCTTTCTTGTTTTGTATACCTTCAATATTTATGTTTGTTTCGTTCGTCTCTCTGAGCCCGTCCTCCCTATCCGATTCCTCCCTCATTAGGTTTCCCTTTCTTGGCCACCTGCCTGACCCGCCCCACGCTTGCGCTTTAGCCCCCGTAACGCTGTTTCTTTTCTTTTTTTGTACCTTGCGGTTGCACGCCCATCTGCGGCCAATTTTTTTTGGTCCTTGTGTATGCTAGATGGTCAACATCTGATCGGTTGCAATCGCTAGCCTTGTTGCTCCTTGCTCTTAATTTGAATCCTTTCTCAATGGCCCTGTTTAACTAGCGTCTACTCCTGTATTCCCTCTTGACAGTCTTTTTTCCTTCCTCGTTTCGTTTGTGTAATCCTGTCCCGTCTTTCTGTTTTACCTCCCTCGCTCCCTAGTGTCTTTTGCTCAGTTCCGCTTTTTTTATTAATTCTCACCCCCTTGTCCATTTTTCAATTTTTCCTTTTCACCACTCACACCTACCTTGCTTCGCTACCTCCCGCTACCCTATCGTCTCTCCTCGTCGTACCCTAGCCGGAGGCATTGTTGTATCTGTTGTTCCGAGACCCGCGTCTTACGTTGACTCTATCAGGCCCCCCGACAACTGCCACTTCTTTGCCTTCATATCCGTACGATTTTAGTGGCCCCGACAGGACACAGGTGCTCCTGTCTGAGAAGCTTCCTTGGTATAGGCTGGGCCTTGGTCCCCTTCGAACTCGGGCGAACCTTCCGCGACAGGTATTGGAACAGGTGCTGCCGGTGCCCGGCTGTGCGGGGGCGAGGCTGGCCGGTTGGGGGGGGGGCACAGGTGGAGGGGAGGAGCGAATTGGGATAACGCATAGTCCGATTCGCGTTCCTCCCCGCAGCTCTGTCCGTCTAAGCAGTTTGCTTCCGCTCAGCTGAGGCTGCTTCTGTGGATACCGTTTCCTGGCTGACAGCTTGTATGGATGTCCGCGGAGAGGTGTCTGCGGGGAGCTTCCCGTACCTTAGACAAGAGGAGAGAACGGAGTTAATTGGGGGGCTTCGTGGGTCACGATCAGGGTGTTTCCCAGTAAGGGGAGACTTTCTGCGTCGCCTCCTCTCCCTCGTGCGGCCCTGCCCGTTTCGGGTACCGGATTCAGGGGTAGTCGTGCGTTCCATACTCTGAGCTTTTGAGATTTCAGTCGTTAGCCTGTACCGCCCGGGGGGGGCGGGATGCGGTAGAAGGATGAGGGAGCGGGGGGGTCTGGGAGCGGGGGGGATGGGGGGGGGAGAAGGTTGTCGGCGGGGAATCGGAGGAAGGGGGCGGGGGCAGGGCCCGGGCGGGGGGGTGGAGGGTGGGGGGGGGGCGTAAGGTGGAATGTTGAGTGTCCGCGCCCGGGGTCCTGGGGGGGGGGGCGTGTTTCTGCGTTTTGTTGTTGGTTTTTCTTGTTTTTAAGTTTTTGCCGTTTTTTTGTTTTGGTCATGAGACGGCCTCCTAAACGAAAAAATACTCGGTTCTACTCTCTTGGCTACTCTTGTACAGAATAAAACGATGCTGCGATTTGGACAGGTGGGTTTTCAGTGCCATTCATTTTGTCTGAATTATGGTGACAAATCTTTCTGATCTTGGCTTTCACGAGATTAAAATTGCAGATATTCCGTGAAAATTCAAATTGCTTATTAATCAGTGCTTGAGATCTAAATGTAATTAAAAAATGTTTTTATGCGGAGTATTTATTTTAAACAGTGTAAAACATTCAAAAGCCAATTATCATCTGGCCCAGATGCAAAACAAGATTTTTAACTTTATTCTCTCTAATGTTAACTATTTAAGAAGACTAAAGTCTATTGTCATAAGCTGGAATAACTTTGAAGAAACAGTCTTCAAATTCAAAGGTTTTTTTTTTTTTTTTTTAAAATCAGTTTTTACAAATTATTATAATAATTATATAATTATATATAATGAAAGGACGACCATTTATTACAGGTTTATCAGGAGTGCAATGGTTTGGGGGTTGTATAATTAATTATAATTAGGGATGGTTTTGAATTAGAGTGTATCGGTGCGATGGCTACAGAGCGCATAGCTCTTGTCGCCATGGTGCGTATGTTCAACGGGTATTATTGTTGATAGAGGAGAGATACTTTTGCAGGGGAAAGTTTCTGGAGAGTTTTGAGTATGCACAGGTAATTTAACAGAAGCATGATTGATTGTGAATTTTAAGCCACGGATATATTTGAATCTAAATGACGTTATTGAAATTCACACATTTTGCAGCGGGGTTAATCCACTACCCCGACGGATTTGAAACCAATATTTGTTTCTTTTAATTACATGATATTACTAAGACTTTGGAACAAAGGTTGAAGAGATGAGTTTTTAAAGGTAACTGGGACCGAGACGGCCATAGTAAAGATTGTAGCAGTCACCAAAATTACCGTTTGGACAAATCCCCAATGCCCAACGTCGAGCGGATCGTGTCCTACCCTCCCGGTTTAGCTAAAGAAACCACAGGTATAGGCTCAACATCACATATTGATCGATTACGCCGTGACAAAGAGATACAGAATGCTTGCTGCTGCTTTGCCGTATGTAGTTATAAACGGTAACGAATGAATAGTTTGGTGTCACGTTGCAGGTACCAGGTCACGGTAAGGAATCAGGTATCAGTTTGCTTTCGGGGGCGGAATGATATATATAATCCGACTATGTTTAAATCAAGGTCTGGACATGACCCTCTCTCTGCCCAAAGTGCTATTTATTTTTCCAAAAGACACCGTTTATTATGTATAAACAGTATACAAATTTACTGTCCCTACCTGATTCAAAAAACCGACCGGTACAGAGGTGCGATTAATTAATCGGTTGTTTTTTTCCAATGTAGGATACGTACGTACATTTTACCTGAATGGGTCCCGAATGCAAATATATAAACCAATCAATTTCGTTGGACGTCATCAATCGTTATTTTCTCCAAAAATGGTCTGGTTGAGTCCCATAATAAAATTCCCTTTAAGATTCATACAGCTGTAATTGTTCTTTTATAAATTTTAATATTCAATGGTCCCCGCATGAAGGTGAAAAAGATGGGTCCATAAGTCTATTAGCAAACTGAAAACATGTCAGCCGGCTAAATATCCCTTACCGTGGACTGAATGAGTGCAGAAGATCCCCGTTTATTTTATAGAGCAGGTTTACAGCAACGTGGCGCGCGGCTGCGGGGTTATGCGTCAGTTTTGAAAACGTTAACGAATACTATTTGTGGACTGGGCAGGGGCGATATTAGAAGTGTATTTAGGAACAGTGTTATTTGTGTGCATTTGTAATGCCAAAAAAACTTTATCGAAACCTGTTTCAAATTTATTTCATAAGCATGCATTGATCAAATGAAGTTTCATCATCTGATAAGGTGATTTTTGTGCAGTGTTTCTAATGAGCAAAGAACTCCTCGCACAAAATCCGGTTTCAAATTTATTCAAACATCTGTTGATCCACGAAAGTTTTCTGTGATCTATTTCATTTTTGCAATATTTTATGTCCAAACAATTGTTTGAAAAAAACTTATAGGCTTTATATATTGTTTGGAAAAAAAGAAACAATGTTTTTTTAAAGTTTTACTTTTTTCACGCCAGTGGCCATAATGCAACCACTTTTAGGAAGGAATCCTCGTTGATAAATATGAGTGAGGTATCTATGCATTTGGCACACAAGTGCTTTACTATGTGTAACTCTATTTGAATGGGAGAAAAATGGAAAGATGTACACACTGAACATTTCCTTACTGCTTTCATTTTTCATCAAGCAAGTTCTTTCATATGCAATAAAATTTCTGGCATCAAAAGACTGAAAATGTTGAAATGGGGGGGGGGGGCGGGGGGGGGGGTGTACAAGAGTAACAAGAATATTGAATTTGTTAAAAGATGCTACCCGATTTATTCGGCTACTTCTAAGATTTTATTAAACAACGTATAAAATTCTTTGCCCTCGCATATAAACCTGCTATTAGTTTTATAAGTATGATAGGTTCATGACAATTCAAACCTCAAGCTCATCTGTGTACAATTTACAAAATGTTCCGATACAAATCGTTTTAAATTGTTGCATTTATAGTTCATGTACAATAAGATATGACATTTTATTTATCGAAGATATATCCACTTTAACTCATGCATGCCTTCACAAAAGATGCCTTGTTAATTGTTCCTATAGAAATTGCCTTTCAAAGCAAAACCAATTTCCCCCAAAGCATGACGCTCAAGAGTTTGTGGTAATGTTTCCAAAAGTTTGGCGGGCTGTTTTCTATGCTTCATTCGTACGCATATTCATAACGGTTGGTCTATGTTGTTTACAATTTGTGAGCAAATGGGTAATCATCTAAGCTTTCATTTTTTTTTTTATTATTTGTAGAACTGAACACAAACCAGACTGAAAAGACAATACCGCATCTTTATTTCATCGTCTTAGAATCTCTACCCATAGGGATGAACACCGAAGAGGGCAGATAATTCGACCAGCTTTCAAGAGTTTGAATCTACTAATGGTAGCTATGGACAATTGAATGGTATGGTGAATACAACTAGTCACCAGTATGTAGAATCTGTAGAAGGAACGGCATACGTCATGAACAATGTGTCTGGTTGTCCTAATCAACTTATAGTTTTAACGACGAACAAGTCTAATGTAGTAATCCATATGTTAGGAAACAAACCCTGTAATTTCAATGTTTCTTTACCACCAGGTTTCAATATACAGTTAAAAGTAATAGATGTGCAGTCTCAGTGGTCAATTTATAACTATTTCTTTGTTGAGCCACTTTTAAATGATAAATGTTTGAAAAGCATAATTGCTCTAAATGGTCCAAATGAAGGTCCCTGTAGTTTGATGTTTACTAGCAATTCATTCAAAATTAAAACCAAATTAACTTCAATAATTCAACTGTTGCTTGTGAACCCTAGCATGTCAGACAGAGGTCCGAAGCCCGAAGGATGTGGTTTCTCACCCGAGGTTACAAATGCCAGTAGCACTAAGCTTTGTAGAAACATTGGTTACTTTGATAATATCTACAATATTACGTATAAATATATAGAACAATACTGGCAGTTGACTGAACTCCACCCTTCTCTTCAGATTCCATTCCCCTTTAAGGAGGCAAAATTACCTGAGATTGACTTCTCATATGACTATGTCCTTCTTGCAGAATTTCCCAGATGTCCAGGTGGCTGTTTGTGTAGTTTAAACTTCAATCGGTTTTCTTCAACAGATTGTCTTGATCATAGTGACAGTCACAGAGAAGAAACACTTCTCATCTACTCATTATCTAGTAATAACCCATTTTTCATGACAGCACTCGATGGCAGTAGACGCCAACTGGTAAACATTAGCCCAGGAAGCTTCAGAAATCTCTCTGGCATCGACATTCTTTTACTAGATGGTAATATGATCTCCACACTTGCTCATGGTACTTTTGAAGGATTAAGTTTCTTGCAAGTGTTAGATCTTTCCTTCAATCAATTGTTTCATTTAAGCCAAGGTTCCTTGTCTGGGGTATTTAGTGATCTTGTCCACCTGAAATATTTGGGTCTCTCTTCTAATAAATTAGCATATCTTGATGCAGATTCATTTCAAGGCCTGGTCAATTTATTTTTTTTAAGCCTAGATAAAAATGCATTGACAGAATTAAAACCAGAGGTATTCAGAAATCTCAATCAACTGAAAATTCTAGGATTATATGACAACCGGATATCTGATCTGCATATAGATTTACTTCGAGGATTGATTCAATTGTCTCAGTTATTGCTGCACAAGAACGCGATGGCAGTTTTGAAGCCAGGCATATTCAGGGGCAATTGTTACCTCACACACCTGATCTTATATGATAACCAGTTGTCTAATCTACATATAGCCCTCTTTCAAGGATTGATTCATTTGAAAGAGTTACGGCTTCAAAGAAATAGGTTGACAATATTAGAACCAGGTTTGTTTAGGGATCTTAACAAATTGACAAAACTATACTTGCATGAAAACCAACTTTCAAATCTCCATGTAGATTTATTCAAGGGTTTGAGTAGTTTGGCTGATTTATGGCTACATAATAATAGTTTAGTCACATTGGAGGTAGGTATATTCAGGGATCTTGGTCAATTAAGGCAACTGATCTTATATGGTAACAAGCTATCCAATCTCCATGTTGATTTATTATTAGGTTTGTATAATTTGTCTGATTTGCAAGTATTTGATAACAGATTAGGATCACTGGAACCAGGTGTTTTTAGGAGTCTGAACAAATTGACAAAACTGTACTTGTATGGAAACCAACTTTCAACCCTTCATGTAGATTTATTCAAAGGTTTGAGTAACCTGGCTGAATTATGGCTACACAAAAATAGTTTGATCACATTGGAACTAGGTATATTCAGGGATCTTGGTCAATTAAGACAATTGAGCTTGTATGGTAACCAGTTATCCAATCTCCATGTGGACCTGTTTGCGGGTTTGCATAACTTGTCTCATCTACAAATCGATAATAACAGATTGATATCACTGCAACCAGGTGTGTTTAGGGATCTCCGCAAATTGACAAAACTGTACTTATATGAAAACCATCTTTCAAATCTCCATGTAGATTTATTCAAAGGTTTGAGTAACTTGGCTGAATTGTTGCTACACAATAATATATTGATAACATTGGGGAACTAGTATAATTCGGGCTCTTGGTTCAATTAAAGCAAATGTCCTGTAATGGTATGGGTACATCCATCTCCCTGTAGATTTATGCAAAGGTTTGAGTAACTTGACTCAATTATGGCTGCATAATAATAGTTGGTCACATTGGAGGTAGGTATATTCAGGGATCTTGCTCAAATAAGACAATTGATCTTGTATGGTAACCAGTTATCCAATCTCCATGTGGACCTGTTTGTAGGTTTGCATAACTTGTCTAATCTACAAATTAATAATAACAGATTGATATCACTGCAACCAGGTGTGTTTAGGGATCTTCACAGATTGACAAAACTGTACTTGTATGAAAACCAACTTTCAAATCTCCATGTAGATTTATTTAAAGGTTTGAGTAACTTGGCTGAATTGTGGCTACACAATAATATATTGATAACATTGGAACTAGGTATATTCAGAGACCTTGGTCAATTAAAGCAAATGTCCTTGTATGGTAATAGGTTATCCAATCTCCACGTGGACCTGTTTGCAGGTTTATATAACTTGTCTGGTTTGTACATATTTGATAACAGATTGATATCACTGCAACCAGGTGTGTTTAGGGATCTCCACAATTTGACAACACTGTACTTGTATGAAAACCAACTTTCAAATCTCCATGTAAATTTATTCAAAGGTTTAAGTAACTTGGCTGAATTATGGCTACACAATAATATATTGATAACATTGGAACTAGGTATATTCAGGGACCTCGGACAATTAAAGCAATTGCTGTTGTATGGTAACCAGCTATCCAATGTCCATGTGGACCTGTTTGCAGGTTTGTATAACTTGTCTGATTTGTCTATTGATGATAACAAATTGGCATCACTGCAACCAGGTGCATTTAGGGATCTTTACAAATTGACCAAACTGTCCCTATATGGAAACCAACTTTCAAATCTACATGTAGATTTATTCAAAGGTTTGAGTAACTTGGCTGAATTATGGCTACATAATAATAGTTTGGTCACGATAGAACTAGGTATCTTCAGAGACCTTGACCAATTAAGGCAATTGCACTTGGATGGTAACCAGTTATCCAATCTCCATGTAGATTTATTGAAAGGTTTGAATAACTTGGCTGAATTATGGCTACATAATAATAGTTTGATTACATTGGAAGCAGGTATATTCAAGGATCTTGGTCAATTAAGGCATTTGACCTTGTATGATAACATGTTATCCTATCTCCATGTAGATTTATTCAAAGGTTTGCTTAGCTTGTCTGACTTATTGTTGCATAATAATAATTTGATCACATTGAAATTAGGTATATTCAGGGATCTTGAACAATTAAGGCAACTGATGTTGTATGGTAACCAGTTATCCAATCTCCATGTGGACCTGTTTGCAGGTTTGTATGATTTGTCTGATTTGCGAATGTCTGATAATGACTTAGTATCACTGCAACCAGGTGTGTTTAGGGATCTTCACAAATTGAAAAAACTGTACTTGCATGAAAACCAACTTTCAAATCTCCATGTGGATTTATTTGAAGGTTTAAATAACCTGGCTGAATTATACCTACATAATAATAGTTTGGTTACATTGGAACTAGGTATATTCAGGGATCTTGATCAATTAAGGCAATTGTACTTGTATGGTAACCAGTTATCCACTCTTCATGTAGATTTATTCAAAGGTTTGAGTAACTTGGCTGGATTATGGCTACATAATAATAGTTTGGTTACATTGGAAGTAGGCTTATTCAAGGATCTTCGTCAATTGAGGCAATTGAGCTTGTACGATAACCGGTTATTCCATCTCCATGTAGATTTATTCAAAGGTTTGCTTAGCTTGTCTGACTTATTGTTGCATAATAATAGTTTGATCACATTAAAATTAGGTATATTCAGGGATCTTGAACAATTAAGGCAACTAAGCTTGTATGGTAACCAGTTATCCTATCTCCATGTGGACTTGTTTGCAGGTTTACATAATTTGTCTGATTTGCGAATGTTTGGTAACGAATTGGTATCACTGCAACCAGGTGTGTTTAGGGATCTCCACAAATTGACAAAACTGTACTTGCATGAAAATCAACTTTCAAATCTCCATGTAGATTCATTCAAGGGTTTAAGTACCTGGCTGATTTTAGCGCTGAGTAATAATATTCTGATCGCAACTGGAACTAGGTATGTTCAGGGATCTTGGTCAATTGACCGCAAGTTGCGTTGTATAGGTAACCAATATCCAATCTTCCATGTGGACCTTGTTTGCAGGTTTGGCAAAACCTTGTCTGATCTACCATCACATAAGAACAAATTGGTATCACTACAACCCGGTGTGTTTAGGATCTTCACAAATTGACATCTGTCATTGAATGGAACCAATTTTCAAATCTCCATGTAGATTTATTCAGTGGTTTGAAACCTGGCTGGATTATGGCTACATAATAATAGTTTGGTCACATTGGAACGTGTATATTCAGGGTCTGGGTCAATTAGGAAATTGGTACTTGTAATGATAACAATGTTTTTCAAATCTCCACGTGACCTAGTAGCAGGTTTGCATGAACTTGTCTGATTTGAATATCAAATTATACATATTGGTACATAACAACCAGGCGTGTTGTAGAGATTACACAATTGACAAACCTGAACTTGCATGGAAACCAACTTTTGTATCTCCCATGTTATTTATAACAAAGTTTGAGTACCTGGCTGAACTATGGCTACAAAATGAGGGTTGGTCACATTGGAACGAGGTATATTCCCAGAGACTTGCCCTCAATTAAGCAATTGCTGTTGGTATGGTACCATTTCTCCAATCCTTCAAATGTAGAAACCTTTTGTGAAGTTTAAATCATAACTTGTCTGATCTACAAATCCATATAACAAATGGTGGTATCACTACAACCAGGTTGTGTATTTAGGGATCTTCACAAATGTGACAATACTGTCATTGAATGGAAACCCAATTTATCAAATCTCCATGTAGATTTATTCAGTGGTTTGAATAACCTGGCTGAATTATGGCTACATATAATATTTGGTCACGTGAACTAGGTATATTCAGGATCTGCTGGTCCAATTAATAGAATTTACTTGTATTATAACCAGTTTTCAAATCTCCACGTGGACCTATTAGCAGGTTTGCATAACTTGTCTGATTTGAATCTCAATTATAACAGATTGGTATCACTACAACCAGGCGTGTTTAGAGATATACACAAATTGACAAACCTGAACATGCATGGAAACCAACTTTTGTATCTCCATGTTGATTTATACAAAGGTTTGAGTAACCTGGCTGAACTATGGCTACAAAATAATAGTTTGGTCACATTGGAACGAGGTATATTCAGAGATCTTGCTCAATTAAAGCAATTGCTGTTGTATGGTAACCAGTTATCCAATCTTCATGTAGACCTGTTTGTAGGTTGCATAACTTGTCTGATCTACAATCCATAATAACAAATTGGTATCACTACAACCAGGTGTGTTTAGGGATCTTCACAAATTGACAATACTGTCATTGAATGGAAACCAATTTTCAAATCTCCATGTAGATTTATTCAAAGGTTGGAGAACTTGCTGGGTTGTTTAGTGTTGTACAGTTAACACACTACCAACACTGCCAACCAGGTTTATTCCAAAAGGTCTCACAAATTTATCCATATTATTTTTAGGTAATAACAGGATAACAGCAGCTTCTATCCATAGTTTGTATGACTGCATTAACTTACAAGTTTTGGGTTTGGGATATAACAATATATCACAACTCAGTGCTTATTCTTTTGGATATTTACACAATTTGTTCACTAGAGCTGCAGGCAAATGACTTGACCACCATTCACCCAATGGCATTTTACAACCTTACAAATTCAAAATATGTAAATCTTAGGCAAAATACGCTTTCCAAAGTTACACCTGAATCATTTGTCATGTTTCAAAATAAAACAACAATAGCTGTTGACACACCAGCAATATGCTGCTTTACTAATGTATCATCAGGACCTCAGTGTATACCAAGGGAACCAATATCACCTTATTTGACTTGTCAACAAATTTTGCCTAATACATTGATCAAATGCTCCATGTGGATTATTGGTGTTTTTGCTCTCATTGCAAACATGTACGTTTTTATATCAGGTTTGTTGGAAACTTATAAAGGGAAAAAGAAAAACAGATTACATGAAACAGGTGCTTTTCATAACAAATCTTGCTGTTGCTGATTTTCTTATGGGAGTTTACATGTTAATAATTGCCTCAGCTGATCATCACTATAATCAATATTTTCCTACTCAAGCTGAAAAATGGAAGAATAGTGTAATGTGCAAATTAGCGGGAATTCTGTCAGTCCTTTCAAGTGAAGCATCCTTGTTTTTTATTACTCTGATAGGTATTGATAGAATATTAGCATTCAGAAACATGTTAGCAAATCGTAAGGTGTTTTTGCGAACTACGTCAAAAGCATTTATAACAATATTCATGTGGGCACTTGCAATTGTTATCAGTGTGTTAGGAATTGTGTTGCAAAGCGATAAGCTTTATCAATTTTCTGAAGTATGTATAGGATTGCCCTTGACAAGAACATTAATAACAACAACAAAACAACATAACATAACAATTTCCTACAATAATATTGATAGAGATGATACAATTTTGCCAGCTGCTACCTCAGTAGTTATTGACAGTGAACTAGGACCAATCTACTCAATTGTAATCTTTCTTGGAGTTAATTTTTTCTGCTGTGTAACTGTTGCAGTGTGCTATATCAGCTTATTTATTCATATACAGAGATCACATATGTCCAGAATCAGAACTGATCTGAGGATGACCTTTAAGATGGGACTTATTACATTAACTGATCTGATGTGCTGGTTGCCAATAATTGTGATAGGGATTTTGGTACAGATGGAGAAAATTGAAATGCATCCCGAAGTTTTTGCCTGGATTGTAGGCTTTGTACTACCAATAACTCAGCTATCAATCCATTCTTGTACACTATAATAGGGAATTCACTGTTTGATTGTTTACACAAAAGAGGAAGGACAGGAAATGGGAATAGATATATAATGATTGATGAAACAGCCTTATAATATATAATATTTTAAAGCCTTAACACCAGCATAGTATTTACCTAGGCCTTACCGGTCTTTAGATAATAGTTTGTAAGTATCATAAATATATATCTCTAAGTTGATATTACTCTGGATGTATTGAATGTATTAACGAATGTTGGTTTACTACAGTCAAACAAAAGAAGACCGACAGGGTCCTCAGAGGATGTGGTACATGATTCCCTGAATCTAGAAAAATCGGTTGTCAAGTATTATTTCTTTCTTGGTTATTTTATGAACATGCAGTTGCCCAGTAGGTCCCATACCACCTTATAGCATTTGTTTGAGAATTTTAGGAAGCTGTCCCTGAATCTTGACCAATGCAGGCGCTATAGGCCATAGCGCCTGATAGCATTTGTTAAGAGTAACCCAGAAACCTGATCACTTGTAGTGCTGCTTCCACAGGTAAAATCAGTGACATGTATGGCCATAGCGCCTGATAGCATTTGTTAAGAGTAACTCAGAAATGATCACTTGTAGTGCTGCTCCACAGGTAAAATCATGACATGTATGGCCATAGCGCCTTATAGCATTTGTTAAGAGTAACTCAGAAACCTGATCCTTGTAGTGCTGCTTCCACTGGTAAAATCAGTGACATGTATGGCCATAGCGCCTGATAGCATTTGTTAAGAGTAACTCAGAAACCTGATCACTGATAGTGCTGCTTCCACAGGTAAAATCAGTGACATGTATGCCATAGCGCCTGATTAGCATTTGTTAAGAGTAACTCAGAAACCTGATCACTTGTAGTGCTGCTCCACAGGTAAAATCAGTGACATGTATGCCATAGCGCCTGATAGCATTTGTTAAGAGTAACACAGAAACCTGATCACTTGTAGTGCTGCTTCCACAGGTAAAATCAGTGACATGTATGGCCATAGTGCCTGATAGCATTTGTTAAGAGTAACTCAGAAACCTGATTCACTTGTAGTGCTGCTTCCACTGGTAAAATCAGTGACATGTATGGCCATAGCGCCTGATAGCATGTGTTAAGAGTAACTCAGAAACCTGATCACTGATAGTGCTGCTTCCACAGGTAAAATCAGTGACATATATGGCCATAGCGCCTGATAGCATTTGTTAAGAGTAACTCAGAAACCTGATCACTTGTAGTGCTGCTTCCACAGGTAAAATCAGTGACATGCATGGCCATAGCGCCTGATAGCATTGTTAAGAGTAACACAGAAACCTGATCACTTGTATTGCTGCTACCACAGGTAAAATCAGTGACATGTATGGCATAGCGCCTGATAGCATTTGTTAAGAGTAACCCAGAAACCTGATCACCTGTAGTGCTGCTTCCACAGGTAAAATCAGTGACATGTATGCCATAGCGCCTGATAGCATTTGTTAAGAGTAACTCAGAAATCTGATCACTTGTAGTGCTGCTTCCACAGGTAAAATCAGTGACATGTATGCCATAGCGCCTATAGCATTTGCTAAAGTAACTCAGAAATCTGATCACTTGTAGTGCTGCTTCCACAGGTAAAATCAGTGACATGCATGGCCATAGCGCCTGATAGCATTTGTTAAGAGTAACTCAGAAATCTGATCACTTGTAGTGCTGTTTCCACAGGTAAAATCAGTGACATGTATGGCCATAACGCCTGATAGCATTTGTTAAGAGTAATCAGAAACCTGATCACTTGTATTGCTGCTACCACAGGTAAAATCAGTGACATGTATGGCCATAGTGCCTGATAGCATTGTTAAGAGTAACTCAGAAATCTGATCACTTGTAGTGCTGCTTCCACAGGTAAAATCCGTGACATGTATGGCCATAGTGCCTGATAGCATTTGTTAAGAGTAACTCAGAAATCTGATCACTTGTAGTGCTGCTTCCACAGGTAAAATCAGTGACATGCATGGCCATAGCGCCTGATAGCATTGTTAAGAGTAACTCAGAAACCTGATCACTTGTAGTGCTGCTTCCACTGGTAAAATCAGTGACATGTATGGCCATAGCGCCTTATAGCATTTGTTAGAGTAACTCAGAAACTGATCACTTGTAGTGCTGCTTCCACAGGTAAAATCAGTGACATGTATGGCCATAGCGCCTTATAGCATTTGTTAAGAGTAACTCAGAAACCTGATCACTGTAGTGCTGCTTCCACAGGTAAAATCAGTGACATGTATGGCCATAGCGCCTGATAGCATTTGTTAAGAGTAACACAGAAACCTGATCACTTGTAGTGCTGCTTCCACAGGTAAAATCAGTGACATGTATGGCCATAGCGCCTGATAGCATTTGTTAAGAGTAACAAAGAAACCTGATCACTTGTAGTGCTGCTTCCACTGGTAAAATCAGTGACATGTATGGCCATAGTGCCTGATAGCATTGTTAAGAGTAACACAGAAACCTGATCACTTGTAGTGCTGCTTCCACAGGTAAAATCAGTGACATGCATGGCCATAGCGCCTTATAGCATTTGTTAAGAGTAATCAGAAACCTGATCACCTGTAGAGCTGTTTCCACAGGTAAAATCAGTGACATGCCCCAGGATGTTTTGAGTGGGGGCACAAGAAGAATCCCCCCCCCCCGAACGGCAAATAAACGTTTAAAGCGAGTGCTGTCCTCACCCGCACCAACATATCTTCCTTAGAAACGTTGACACAATGTCACAAATTTGTGTTAGCAGTCATCAACTCTTTCCTCTAGCTTTGATCTTATAATCTCCTTTTCTGTAATCCTCGTGATCAACGTAATATTTCAAACATTCTCTCTGGCCCACTCTCTGCATGTTACACCTGTCCCCCATTCTTTCTGCTGGTCAGTGGTATGGTCCTCCTTTGTGTCTGTGTGTTGTATTGTGTATTCACATTATTGGTCAGTGGGCTCGAATGGTCACCTGTGATGATGTATTATAACAGCAGAGTAGCCACATCACTGTATACCTAATAACTGTGTACTTTTTGTAAGCCCTATCTTGCAGCTAACTACTGCCTCGCAATTAGCCCGGCGTGTACTGTGCAGTAGCTTGTAGGGTATACTTGAAGTTGATACCTACTACACTTGTTACAGACATGCAAAAAAAGTTCAGGTTTGTGAAATGATTTTTAATTTCTCTGATTTAACAAATCACTGATAGGTAACTGTGACTGATTTGGCAGAGTCAGCGCATTCATTGGTAAAGCAACACAACACTCTATGTCGCAGGTATTAACCTCTATTCTACCTAGGGGTCCACAGATGTCGCAGCAATTAAAACTTCCCTACAATGCATCAAACAATTAAATGTAGTACATAAATATAAGATTGAAAAAAAAAAACATTTATGGGAATTTCCCCAGTTGACACCTTTTAATTGTGGCAAAACACAATCGGAATCATAATAATAATAATAAAATGGTAAGAAACAAGCAATAATTGAATAATCCATAGAGCCAGAGGCATAAATATTCCCTTGCAAGTTGTGTTTCTATTTTGAATTTGAGTTGGACCCAATTCAATACAACTCTCCTGGGCATAACTTTCCCTTGGAAAAGTTCAATTTTTATGTTAAGATGTATGAAGACAGCATGTATATCCAACCACCCATGAATCTATTCGAGACGATTCTAAAGGAAGTAAATTTACCATTTTGTCATTCGACCCAATTGCATAAGCAAGAAGCGTTTTGAGCCTAGTGATTACGCATAACGTACCAAGATGAAACAGTTAGTTTGCATTATGCCAATACGGTGGTCCCATTGCATCACTGGTTGTGGTAATTGCCCTCTACAGTGGTGACCAGGCAGAATCGTTAGAAAGCAGACAAAACAAGTGGCTGGACAATGTGACTAACTTTCACAAGCGTTTGTTTTTAGCTGGATAAAGCAAATGCAGTGAACAATCATTACAGGCGCTCAAAATAGACTCGCTGACAGCTGAAAAGACGACCAGGTTTCAGCATGTATGGGGTGTATCAAAAGCTACTACTAGACAATTTTCAGTCTACTACTGAAACCAGGCAGATGGCAGATAAGGCAACCAAGTTTAAGAATGTAATGGGATGTATCAAAAGATACTACTAGACAATTTCAGTCTACTAAAACCAGGCAGATGGCAGATAAGGCTACCAAGTTTAAGAATGTCTGGGAGTATCAAAAGCTACTACGAGACAATTTCATCTACTGAACCAGCAGATGGCAGATAAGGCACTCACGTTAATGCATGCATGGGATGGTATCAAAACTACTACTAGACAATTTCAGTCTACTGACACCAGTAGATGGCAGATAAGGCAACCAAGTTTCAGCATGTATGGGATTATCAAAGCTCCTACTAGACAATTTCAGTCTACAGAAACCATACAATAGCAGATTAAGGCAACCAATTAAGCATGATGGGATGTAATCAAAGCTACTACTAGACAATTTCAGTCTACTGAAACCAGGCAGTGCAAGATAAGTGCCCCAAGTTTAAGAATTAGGGGATATATCAAAGCTCCTACTAGACAATTTCAGTCTACTGAAACAAGCCGTGGCAGATAAGTCAACCAGTTTAAGAATGTAGGGATGTATCAAAGCTCGCTACTAGACATTTCAGCTACTAAAACCAGGCAGATGGCAGATAAGGCTACCAAGTTTAAGAATGTATGGGATGTATCAAAAGCTACTACTAAACAATTTCAGATCACTGAAACTCAGGTAGATGGCAGATAAGGCGAACCCTTTTAAGAATGTATGGGGTTGGTAATCAAAAGCACTACTAGCCAATTCAGTCTACTGAAACCAGGCAGATGGCAGATAAGGCAACCAAGTTTAAGACATGTATGTTATCAAATCTACTACTATACAATTTCAGTCTATGAACCAGGCAGATGGCAGATAAGGCAATCAAGTTTAAGCATGCTGGGATTATCAAAAGCTACTACTAGACAAGTTCAGTCTACAAACCAGCAGATGGCAGATAAGGCAACCAAGTTTAAGAATGTATGGGATATATCAAAAGCTACAACTAGACATGTCAGTCTACGGAAACCAGCAGATGGCCGATAAGGCAACCAAGTTTAAGAATATGGCTGTATCAAAAAAAGCTACTACTAGACAATTTTCAGTCTACTGAAACCAGGCAGATAAGATAAGGCAACCAGGTTTGAAGCAGGTATGGTATGTATCCAAAGCTACTACTAGACAATTTCAGTCTACTAAAACCAGGCAGATGGCAGATAAGGCTACCAAGTTTCAGCATGTATGGAATGTAATCAAAGGCCTACTACTAGACAATTTCAGTCTACAGAAACCAGGCAAATGGCAGATAGGCAACCAAGTTTTAAGAATTTATGGGATACACAAAGCTACTACCTAGAAATTATTCAGTCAAAATACTAAAACCAGGCAGATGGCAGATAAGGCAACCAAGATTAACATGTCTGGGATGTATCAAAAGCTACTACTAAACAATTTCAGTCTACTGGAAAACCAGACAGATAGCAGATAAGGCAACCAAGTTTAATAAGAATGTATGGGATTTATCAAAAGCTACTACTAGACAAGTTCAGTCTACTGAAACCAGGCAAATGGCAGATAAGCAACCATTTAAGAATGTATGGGCATTACAAAATCTAACTACTAGACAATTTCAGTCTACTGAAACCAGACAGATAGCAGATAAGGCAACCCAGTTTTAAGAATGGTATGGGATGTATCAAAAGCTACTACTAGAACATTTTCAGTCTACTGAAACCAGGCAGTGCCTAAGGCTACCAAGTTTAAGAATGTATGGGATGTATCAAAAGCTACTACTAGACAAGTTCATCTACTGAAACCAGGCAGATGGCAGATAAGGCTACCAAGTTTAAGAATGTATGGGATGTATCAAACGCTACTACTAGACAATTTCAGTCTACTGAAACCAGGCATCTGGCAGATAAGGCAACCAAGTTTAAGCCTGCATTGGATCCACAAACTACTACTATACAATTTCAGTCTACTGAAAACCAAGGCAGTATGGCAGATAAGCCACCCAAGTTAGAATGTATGGGAGTATCAAAAGCTACTACTAGACAAGTTCAGTCTACTACTGAAACCAGCAGATGGACAGATAAGGTCAACCAAGTTTAAGAATGATGGGATGTCATCAAGCTAAACTACTAGACATTCCGTCTACTAAAACCAGGCAGATGGCAGATAAGGCAACCAAGTTTAAAAGCATGTATGGGATGTAATCAAAAAGCTAACTACTAGACAATTTCAATCTACTGAAACCAGGCAGAGGCAGATAGGCACCAGGTTTTAAAGCAGATGGGATTTATCAAAAGCTACTACTAGACAAGTTCAGTCTACTGAAACAAGGCAGATGGCAGATAAGGCAACCAAGTTTAAGAATTATCGGGGGGTTTATCAAAGCTACTTATAGAAATAGACAATTTTCAGTCGCCTGAAACCAGCAGATGGCAGATAAGCAACCAAGTTTAAGAATCTGGGATGTAGCAAAAGTCTACTACTAGACATTTCCGGTCTACTAAAACCAGGCAGATGGCAGATAAGGCAACCAAGTTTCAGCATGTATGATGAGGGCACATCCAAAAATAGTACCGGACATGTTACATCAATCAAATGAGAACAAGATGGATTTACAGATATGAGACTTGAATTTCATGGTAAGTTAGATGATGTTTCTTTCTTAGTTTCTCTAGTACATGGTGTGTAAAGTTGATACAAAGGCAAATCCATTGTAAAGGAAAAGTTTTGCACATTTTTTGATTTCTAACGGTCTGGTCAATCAAAAGAAAGCATGCATTATTTAATATTTTTAATTTTTTGTTTTTGGTTGAGTTTTTGTTTTTTGGTTGGCTTTTTGTTTTTTTATTTATTGAAAAATTCATATGAAAGAAAAAACCCACCAGATGCTGAAAAATATGAATAGATACGGTGTACGTTGTGTTTAAGTGTTCCATAAAGACAGAAGGCTTCACTTTTTCGTAAAATAATCCAGTGTACATGTAAAAATCTCTACTAAAAATCATATACCAATGGGGCAATTTGTTACTAACAATTGTATTAATGGATCAAGTTCTGGGTGTGGTGGGGGCGAGGGACACCCCGATTTATTCTTACTCTAATTCAAATCATTCTTAGCTGAAATCTAACAATATACAAAGAAGATTTTTTGGCAAAGAAAACTGAAGCTAATTCTTTTTTAGGAACATCAAAACTTGTCATGGGAGCCGGGGATTTTAGTTGGTGTAATGCTGGAGAGCTGATTCAAGAGTGATTGGCAATTATCCGACCACTTGAAAAAACTTGTGCCGTTTAGGTTATCATGGTATACAACAGGACATTACATTTGCCATTGAAAATGAACTCCAAGGACCTTTTTCTTATCATAACCTAAAGAATAGGTATATAAAGTATCAATCCATTGTGTGTGATGTAATATAATAAATACATGTAGAATTGAGAATTTCAATTCCAAACAGTCTTATGTCTCGCCTACCCTAGGTTCAGCATAACATTGAACTATAAAAACCACGCTGATGAAAATAACGGAGGCCTTCGAACCCAACCATCCCTTTTCTTCAGCACTGATTTCATCATGAAAAGATTCCTGGGATCTTGAAGGCAGTGGGGAATAGGAGGGGGAAATCCCCCCCCCCCGAGTTTTCCCCACATTCGTTCCCAACAGAAGACCTGTGGATTGGCCCACAATAGTTGTGCCCATTCCCCAGTAAATGTCCAAAAATGTATTTCATGATTTGTTTTGTCACCCTCAGGAAAAAATGCCACCCCCACAATATAATATTTATGGTGCCTTCACTGCTGGAAGAACAATTGATTAGTTCAATCCATGATATGTATCAATTTCGATCTATTAACGATTCTTTTGCTTGAAAACAATTATCCGTAGATGACACCACACCTTTATACCTTTTAGTTTCTTGAACTTAGGGATCTGCGACCAATTGGTTATTTTATCCTTGTGTTTAATGACAATGTTCTGCATTTAGGAATCAACAAAGTAGATGACAAAAAACCAAATAAGTGACAAATACTCACAGAAAAAAGAGTTTAATTTTTTAAAATAATTTAGTTTCATTGCTATAGTTTTTGGGACAGTCTGTTATAGAAACAAAGGATTAGGGACCATTTGCTACAATGATGTGTCAAGGGTGAATTTGAAGATCAGAATGGTGAAGCAAGGAACTTTTTGCCAAACTATTTTCCACGTAAGCTTTACAAAGTTTTATGCTATAAGTCGCATCATAATTCCATGCAGAGAAACAAAGAGGAGAAAGTTTGGAAAACATGAACATATATTTGTCTTTAAAGGAAATATATCAAGATTTGTTCAAGCTCAGTTTGACTTCATTCATAAAATATATGTACATACATCACGAATTCCCGAAAAAATAATACAATTGATGGAAAATTAACAAAATAGAGGCATTTATTTTGCCTTTTTAGAAATACGAAGGAAAACGGCGGGATGTTTTCGGCCATGCTGCAGTGATCAAAAAGCGCCCAATTTTTGCTCTCCTCGTGACGTCAAGTGATGACCAATGCTGGTGAAAAAAAAATTAGTTTTTGTGTATGCAATGAAAGGTTACACTATGCCAAACACTAATCTTGGGAGTTATGAATATACCGAATGGGTTATAAGCATGAGCTATAGTAGATTCAACTCACGTGTCACCAGAAGAAAAGTTTTGGACAACGTCGATTACTTGGGAGAGGAGACAGAAAAAAGAAAATATGGGGCCGATTCACCCGTTTATGAACAAACTAAGATAATCGCTTTCATGTTGACATTTTTAGAAAGAGAGTGCAACGACTTTTGTGTTCGATCAAAAGTCAGTGACATTACATTGAATACAATGAAGCAAATAAGATTAGTCAGAATCTTTTGAGAGATAATGTAGCTCTAAACGCGCTTACGTTGAATTTGAATTGCTTTCATATAAAGAATAGGATTTGATTTTTTCTTCTGCTATCGGACTACATGTTTCAAGAGGTTTAACGTGGACTTTTAATTTCCACCCACTGCACACTGCCCCTTCATCAATGCCGGTACCTTCGAAAAAGTACTAGAGGTGACAAGATGGGTGCAATGTCTATAGCTGGTGTTGTTGACGAAATATTTTAGGATTTTGCGACAGCTGGAGAAGGATGCAAATTGTTTCTATTAATATTTCACCAAGTTCTTCAATTACAGAAAGAAAACATCGTGTTGAATCGAATTGGTATTTTTTGTCATTGTGACACTGTAATATTGAGGGATTAATGAAAGCTAATAAGATAAAATTTGAAAATAAGTTACGAATTGACATATTTTGTTTATTTCGTTTGTCGTTTTAATTAGTATTGATATAAAAAAACCACATCATCGCAGTTCCCCCGAATAGGAAAGTGGCAACACTGGATATATGGTAATCACGTTGACGTCACCATTTGCATGCGTATATGTGGATGTGTCGGAATCGTTTTGAGTAAGCTTATTGGGCGGAAAATTAAAGGTCAAAATACTAAACAAATGTGGAACAATTTTCAACTTATTGGATTTATATGTAATTACGTTACTTAAGCTTTCCATCCATACCAAATTTCCAAATATCAGAATCATGAACTTAATTTCCTTAAATGAAAGCTGAAAGTCAATAGTTCGGTTACACTTAAAGGCCATGGTCCGATCGTTCGTCCCCTGAAAATGCAGATTTTACTGGAAGTGGTCAACAGTTTGGTAGATGAGAACAGCTACTTATTTTTTATTGCCCTGTGAATCGTATGGCCTAAAGGATGGATTGGTTTGGATTGTTGTATAAGTGAAATGTACCCCCATTTTGGTCGACCTTCGTTCATACTTTAGTCAACATATGACGTCATAGTGACGTCATGATGGGGATGTTGGCACTTATGTGTCCAATGGAAAGAAGAAACTCTAAGCTACCCTTGGTACCCAAAATACAGGGAATGGTCAGTAAACGAAAAAGCACAGGGGGTCCCCCCTTATTCGGGAAGTTAGTCACAAAATGGCTCAGGTAGCGAGGGTTAAGTCAAAACGTGACCAGTATATCGATGCCTTCCTAAGTATTGGAATATCGACAGTTGGTGGGCGCCCACGGGGGGGGGGGGGGACAAGGGGGGGCCGGCATGTCCCCTAAATTTTTTTGCCCCCCCTTCCCACCTATGCCGAGAAGAAAAATGCAGATTTTTGGCGACGAAAAATTCGGCGATTTGGAGCCCAAATTGGTTTAAAATTTCAAAATTTTCCATATTTGCCCCCAATGCAGCGATTTGGGGCCAAAATTGTTTAAAATTTCCCAAATTTTCCTATTTTGGGCCAATTATCAAGCCCTAATTTGGTACCAGGCAGATGTGCAGAGTCAGAAATTCCTACACCAGATGATCATGGTTAGAGTTAAATGATGTGTGCCACTAGATTCAAGTGGCCATTAGGAGAGTTGATGCCAAGAGTGTCTGACACATAATAGAGACGAAGAATTAATATGATACAGAAAAGACAGACAATTTGGGTCTAAAATGTGATCTAGCCAGAGGTGAGTGCATGTCTGGCTGCTTCACTGAATTCTGCAAGGGTCCCAGTCTGTGCATTGTTGCACCAACATTGGGTAAACCAAGAGATGCTACAGTGTCCTGATCTACTGCAGGTAGATCTACTTCTGCCAGGAAAACCCCTTTTGTCGGCAGAGTCGGATCTCAATCAGCTGACACCGCCACTCAGCCCAGGAGAAGCAGCCTCAAGCGGAAGACGATCACAGGCTCAATACCATAGATGCCACTGGTTGACAGCAAGTCTTTCTTTCCAAAAGCCAAACTCCCTTAACTCCTTAGAGACTATTTTAAAGGACCGGACTTTGACTAAGACTACCGGACCTAAGGCGGTCATGCAGAGCATGCAGGTATACAGGGTGGTAATGGAGATAAAGCTCCCGTTGCGAGGCTTTTGGAGAAGGGTTATGTCCTTTTCGTGGAGCAGTTTATGAACTAGTGAAACGTGGCAGGGGTTCCAGGGGGTGGAGAACCCAGGAGCTCTTGGATGTTAACATGTGTAGCACAATACGGAAGCCTCGGTTTACCCCTCACAATCAATGAAGCAGATGAACTACACTGCCCCCCTGGCGGGTCCAGGGTTCGAGCCCGTGGAAAGCTCTTGAGTTAAATAGCATGTTGAGTTGCCTTCGGAGATATCTTCAAGATCTCTTATCTTGAAGCAGATGAAAATACTACTGCCTGTGACCCAATAACAACAATACATACAACAAAAGTATTTCTTTTCTTTTTCCCGAACATTTCAGGTCCACCACCCCCCCCCCTCCCCCCACCCCCCCCGAGGTGGTTGTCCGGGCATGTGCCCCCCACTTGCCCATTTCTAGCTACGACACTGCTTCCGATGTGGGTCTAAAGAGAGGGCAGCCAGTTGACTCCTAAGTAAACCGGACTATCACAGTGCTCCAGGGGGCTCCAGACAAAGGTGACGCCTGGCACGGTTTCGCACGCCGGAAAGCAAATACCTGGTTCCCAGAGGGACTTGCGCGTGATGGTTCTCCTCGCAATAAGGGGCCGAGTCATCTAACAGCTGCTTAACGCCCTTTGAGTTCACTTTGACATCTTTGACATCGTGCCCCAATTCCAAGATTGTCTGTCCAGACAAAAACGTCAGGCTCCCGCATTCTCAGGTCATCGCCTGCACAGATGCCGAACAAGGAAGGCATGAGGCACGCTCCGGGGCATTTCCATCATAGCCCACATGACCAAACACGCCCTGTGTGTTGAAGTACGCTAGTAATTTCTTAACAACAAACTTAGTGTACGCGTTTGGTTGCGTCGACTGACGCGTACAACTCCTTGCCTGAAGCTATCGCAAGCAGGCGTAGAAGAAGCTTTTGCTCACTTAGTAACCATCGTCAAAAAACACAAGAATCAAGAAACCATGGTTATGCGGTTTCAAGGTGATCCGTGATTAAGGGAGGTTGTGGTTGTGGTTCCACGTGTATAGTAAGTCAATAGACAATTTAAATTAAAGTGCCCTCTATATACACGTTGAAGGTCCCCCCAAACTACTTCATTTTAAGTGTTGACTTTACCTCAAACTAATCCCCAGGGTTGAGACAAAGTATATAAGTTAGGTGACCACGCATTTGCCTTTTTAAAGAGGAACATTAATGTGTCGTAAATACAGTGTGTTTCATTGTTTGGTGGCCATTTTGAAATATGACGCCCTCTAGAGGCAGGTTAACCATGCCAAAAGGTGTTCAATATTCATTGGTGTGTTTGGTGCGAATAAGTAGTCACATAGTGCTTGAATTTGGATCAAAATTAATATATGTCAAAAAAGGGCTTAAGTGAACTTGGACGCAATTTTGAAAAAAATCGCCCTCACTCTTTAACCAGGATGGGGATTTTTGCAGACCACTTGATTTTGATAGCTATATGTATAAGGTTTCCAAAAAATAGTGGTCTCCAAAAAATCCCCGGGGGTGCAGGGTTTCGGTTATGGGCTCCCTGACATCATGTTAAAGTTATGTTGGTGATTACTTTGATGTTCTGAACAAATTACCTACGAATGGGATTACTAAATCCCACATGAAAGTGTCTTAAAAGCCATCAAACTTGGATTAAAAAACATCCTGATGTACTCCCAAATGGTTTCTTAGTGATGCAGTCAAAACTTTCATTTTGGAAAGGGCAAAAATTATAGGCAACGCCGCCTAGGGCATGCAAACGGAGCACCCAAGTTTGCACCAAGATGAGTTACCTTATTTCTGGCTGTTTAGGAAAATCTGAATATGAGCGAATTGGTCACTTTGGTGAGATATTGTTGCCCACTGGTGGAGGTACTCGTGACCGCTTCATTCTACGAAGAATTGGGGACGGATGAATGGAAGTGACAGAATGAATAAGGTCATGAGAAATACCAAACTGTCATGAATAGCAAGGCAGCAGCAAAACACAAAAAAAGCTAACAAAAGTCCAATTTTGACAAATAATGATCTGCTAAAGTATCAAGCAAAATAACAAAAGGTGTGGCACTTGCAAACACATTTGGGGAAAACGTCAAATTCAAGTTCAAAAGCCAAAGCAAACACATTTAAAAAATGGGTGTGGTGAAAGCAATAACATGGATTGCCCAGTTAAAATGTATTTTTGTCATAAATTGGAAAATTTAATGAACAATATGGTCAAACCAGTAACCTACGGACACAGTAAACCATCAACAACAAATAAAGATCTCAGCTTGATCACACTGCTCATGGAAACAAGGATTTCACAATATTATTATCCCTTTTTATAAAATGCCAGACTGAAGTTATAGTTCAACTAAACGTAACTAGGCTGTTTCCCATCCATGAAGTAGCCTTACTAGTAATGAAGCCCGTCTTGCGCTTCTCTAGTCCACGTGGTGCCTAAGTATGTTGTTAGGTCTTCTCGCCATCTTTTTTGCCTTACCTTTTCCTCTTTCCTGGGCCTTCTTTCTTTCTTTTTCCTGTTCTCGGTGCCATTCGGTAATTTTTGTCCATCTGGCATCTTCCCTGCGTGCTACATGTCTACCCATCTCATTTGCTTTTTTGACGCTCTCCAGAATGAATGTCGTTACTTCAGTTTCTGTCTAATTCCTGGTTCACTCTGTCCTTTAATGTCAGATGGAAGCATTCTTCTTTCCATCGATCGTGGAATGTTCCTTAATTTTTCTTCTACATATTTTGTTGCGGTCAACGTTTTTCGCTCATATGTATCGTGGGTAGAACACATTGATCATACACTCCCCTTTTCAGATTCAGTGGCAGCTTTTTTCCAAAAAGGTATTTTGTATTGTCCGAGCAAGTCCACGGCCTCATTCTGATTGAAACCTTTCCGCTGTGTTGTTTTCATTTTCACTCTTTGTACTTACTTGTCGAGTGTCTCAACTTGTTTCGATCTGGCTGTTTCCA
>JAMKCH010005427.1:0-66775 GCA_023653785.1 Ophioderma brevispina
GCAAAAAATACCAGCATTGGTTGAGCCATTTAGTAGGGTGTCATAGATTGCGAGGGACCACTTCAAAGACCAAGTCAGGAAATCAGTATTTACTGAACATCATGTATGCTTCCAAACGATTCCCTGAGACTTACCCTTGAGAAATATTAGGGAACAGGGAATATAGTGAAAGCTCTAACAAGTTTTTCACCCTATTAGGCCTTCTAAAATCAATTCGTTGATCAAAGGATCAAATTTCATGTAGGTTTGTTCAAACAAGTCATGGACCAGTTGGGAATTTCCAGTTTACAATTCTTCAGCATACTACCCTGAATTCCGGAGGGCACTAGAAAGGTTACAACCAAACATTGAAAAACAATGATCAAAAAAAACCTATTGTTTGATTTGGAGGGATTGGGATGAGGGAGTTCATCTCTGTTTTTGCTACCAGGAAAGCTGTACAAGGGTCATAGGATTCAGTCCATTTGAGTTGGTGTTGGTCACAAAGTAAGGGGACCATTGAAACTACTGAAAGAAAAGTGGGTGTGTGAAATCATGATCGTGAATTTGTCAGACTACTGTGTCTTCAAGTTCAGAAACAGGCTCTAAAGAGCACAAGAAAGTCGCCAAACAAAATCTCAAGCAGAGCCAGGCAAAAATGAAAACATGGTATGACAAAGATGCCCGGAGCAGAGGTTGTATTTTCAAACAAGGTTTTGGCACTTTTCCAATACAAGGGCTCTCCTTTGCCAAGCCAAGTATATGGACCATATGAGATTGGGAACAAAGTGGGCGACCTTGGACTATGTGATCAAAACACAGGTTAGACCGTAAACAAGTCGGACAATTATGTCACATAAAGTGCTCAAAGATATCATGCAGAGATAACGTTAAGTTGCGTGTGTGGTATCATCCAATGTTATGATTTGAGTGTGCAAATGATGACATCACAGAGTCAGGTACCTGAACAAGAAGCATGATGTAAACCACAGAAAATTTGGTTATGGTGTCAAAATTGCAAAATTCTGAATACAATTTAGCAAGAAATAGGTCATTCTCCAGAAAGTCAACATGGTGAATTGAAAGAGTAATCATGATTGGGAAAATATTTCCTGATGTACCCTGTTAGACACATGTCATAACCCATTACATTGATGTAGGTGACCCCGAGCTATAAAAAACATCCGCATAGGTGGAATTCCAATCATTTGAAGCATTAGAAAATGAGGTGAAAATACATGTTAGACAAGGGAATAGTAGAACCATAGCAACTAGGGAATGGAGCTCCCCCTGTATTGGGATCTAAACCTGTGGTTTCATTTCGTTTTGTCACCAAAAAAAGTCAACCTCTGTTCCAAAACCGACTCAGATCCGATCCAACAGGCTTGTGATTGCATAGATAGAGTTGGAAATGCCAAATTTGTCAGCAAATTTGATTGTTGAAGGGTTTGGCAAGTTCCCCTCATGACCGTGCCAAAGGAAAAATATTCAGCCTTTTGTACATCCGATGACTATACAATACAAAAGAATGCCATTGGTCTCAAAATTCGGCCGCACCATTTCAAAGTTAGTTAACAGAGTATTCGCAGACATAGAAAATGGTGAAGCCTATGTGGATGACTCCTTGTGTGCAGCGACAACATGGAAAGAAACACATGAGACAGTTCCATCAATTGTTTGCGGAAACTATCTCAAGCAGGTTTGACTGTGAATCTGGTGAAAGTGAATGTTGCCATGCAAATGTCACGTGTCACATACTTAGGGCAAGTTGTAGGACAAGGGCAAGTTAGGCCAATCACTGCAAAAAGTTGAAGCAATGAGAAATTCCCCACAACACAAAGCAAACGAGATCTCATGAGATTCTTAGGTATGGTCGGTACTACAGAAACATACTGTCCAAATTTTCACGAATTGCGTGTCCGCTGGACCAACTTGTGATGAAAAACGCAAAATTTGTGTGGTCAGAGCAATGCCAAAAAGATTTGAGAAAATCAAATCTATTTTGATGAATGCGCAGTTTTGATTGCGCCAGGGACTTTCAGAAACAATTCAAGGTGGCAGTTGATGCCAGTGATCTAGGCTGTGGTGGAGTTCCCATGCAAGCCGCTGAAAATGATGTAGATCATCCTGTATGTTATTTTTTCTAAGAAGTTTGACAAACATCAGAAAAACTACTCAACAATTGAGAAAGAATGTCTTGCATTGCTATTGTCATTGCAGAATTTTGAAGTGTACTTGAGTACAACAGTGCACCCAGTTCTAGTGTACACGGATCAAAATCCGTTGACTTTCATCCACAAGATGAAAAACAGAAATCAGAGACTTCTCAGGTGGAGTTTAACTCTACAAGAATACAATCTGGACATAAGACATATCAAAGGAAAAGAAAATGTCTTGGCAGATGCCTTGTCCAGAGCTGCCTAAAATTTTGTTCAGAAATTTAATATTACAACTTGTAATATAGACTGACGGCAGCAATGCAAGAACGCATTATAAGAAGTGTAAAATTTGCACTGTGTAAACTGTATGTAAAATTAACCACAAAATGGTTAAAGGTATAAAGCCAGATTTTGGAAAATTTTAATTTCATTCAAATTTTCTTTTTTAAGGGGGAGGATGTTATATAACCCTTGAAATTTTGATTAAAATATTATTTTCTCAACTTTATTTAAGAAAAGATTTCTCATGGGAAAAGTACTCTGTTTATGATAAAAAGGAGAGCAGGGGATTCCCAGTGTTCTTTGTGCAAGGTGCACCTGTTATATAGATTGCACAATAGGGAAAGGGGAATTCCCAAGATATAAACTTAGAAACTGAGTCAACTTGTTTGTGCTTTGAGATCAAAACATTGCATGATCTGGGAAATTCCCCATGAGTTATAAATGTGAAATGATGCAATTCAGGTGATGTAATTTTTGTGAAATCTGATTTGACAGTGCTAGGTTATGTTTATGCATGATGCTGTGGTAATGTCTATTTTAAGACTTGGGAACTTTGTGAAATGATGGTATAAAGCTGAGTTGCAAAGGTTTTGTTAACCAGGAAGCTATACAGTATAATTATTTATAGCTAATTTTAATCTACAATAGTGGTAGATTTGAGCTTTACATATTGCCAGGATTTTTATAATATTGGATGCCGCCAGAGCTTAATAGCTGATCCGTGTGCTGTCGTCTTTTAAGCCAGAAGAGCTTCAGTTTTGGAATCAAAAAGATTCCAGTTTGTGGTCCTAAATGAGGATATTAGCGACAGACTGATGGTGGTAGAATACCTGGATTGTATTGCAGAATATTAGTGTCGTCGAGGGAAAACCCCGTCGTCTTGAACTGCTGGACAAAATTACCTTCAAGACTCAGAAGATTCGCATGGAATATACCATGGATATATATGAACTTATGCGCTGTCATTTTGGAGTCTTCGCTGTGAGGAGATATCATCGTTGAATTGCAACGCTACTTTTAGTTGGAGACATAAATGAACTCTGAGTAAGATTAGAATTGTTTAAGTGTGATATTTTTGAATTGTATAGATACTTGTGCTTGGACATACCAAATTCTTGATCCAATATGATTCAAATAAATAAATCTGTTTTGTTATATAAAATTCAATTACATATACTTCCATTCCGTTTCAATGGTCAGGGTGACCGTTAGCCTACAAATTAAAGAGAATGATCACCAGAACTGAATACTAGCATAATTTTAATATGCTGAAAGTGGTGGGCCACAGGCGGACTCGAACTGATAACAACAGACCATGGAGGTATAGTTAGGGAGCCAATGATCTTGAAACTGAAATATTTTGCCCGGGCTGCTCTAAAATTTTGGTGACTAGATTCAAGTAGGGGAACATCTTGGGCATCAGAAAACTGATGTTGGATTATTTTTAACGATTGTGAAAAAATAGAAATCCAAGATGGCGTCCAAAATGGCCGCGGAATTGACTAACGAACCGATTTTAGCCGTAACTTTTGATTGCAATCTTCAACTGGAACGCAATTTGTGTCATCTGAAAGAGAATTAAATTATCTACACGCTGATATCAAAATTTGTGAGTTTAAGAATTATTTAAGGTGCAAATTTGGGGAAAAATCAAATTTTATTGGCATTTTTAACCAAAAAATGAAATATTCGTGTCTAATGTTTCTTTGATATGGCCAGAACCTAATAATCAAGCCAATTTTTTTTCTACAAATTTGACCTAATAACACACGTTAGTCATATCAAAATTACAGTTATGTACCTTATTCAGAAACGAAGTTATTCTGTAACGAAGGTCATCAATCATTTACACAGAGAAGTTGGTTTACTGCGCACTTTTTTTGCTAAAAGTGATCATGCAGAAAACTCATGACCAATAAACCCTCACTTGAAAGTACACCTGTATCAACTGTTAAATATTTTCTTAAAAAACGTTGTTTTGAAACGGTCAGCCGGGACTCTGAAACGGGTGCAAATATTGTAAAAAGGGGCTCGAAACGGCAAAAAACTGTTTAAAAAATCGTTTCTGTTGTGAGTCCCTAGCTGCCAGTCAAAACGACGTTATTTTACTGAACAGTTTTAACAGTGTAGGTGTCATTTAAAAATACCATGCAGTGCTTATTTATATCTGATACATTAAATAATCGATCAAGAATTTTAGCACTAAATACCCTTTCAAACATTTTAAAAGCAAATCTTAAGCAGGTATACAGTGTTGATTCATTTCTTTAACTTTAAGGGCGAATGATATACCTGAGGTACTTTGACATTACTCAGTTGGAAGGAATATGGTTGCAACCCCCTATATTTTTGCCAATTTTACTAATGAAAAACCATCTGTTTGGAATTTTGTAAATCAATGTATACATTGTATTTCCATGATACCTAACATTCCTAATAAGTTACATGAACATTGCTCTACATGACATCATCACTATAGAAACCTTCAATGCAGGATGATTAACACGTTCGCTAAAAATTACATTTTTTCGATTTCAAGCCCATACAATGAAGGTTTAACAGCATATTCTAATCTACCCCAATGGAAGGTATTTGTGTTTATAGTTTGCTTCCGAACATTTTTTTAGTCGGCATGTCAACCCAAGTACAGGGTCAGTTTACATGGGCTTTTCACATACACGACCTTGCCCATTGTCCACATTCCCTGCACACGTCTGCAGTCCAAAACTCTGAAAATCAAGCCCCATGTTTTCACTGGTTATAGCATATGAGAATTCACTTACGTGTGCCGGTAAATGTAAGGTTCTACAGGTTTTCCGTGGTCTTTCGCTTTCCTCAAAAGCTATGAGAGTAACACTACACAGATTTTTGTAGCACAGAATTCAATTAATGATTTGGGTTTGCTTTAAAATTTTGTGGACTTCTATAACTCCAGAGACCACGCTTTTCAAAACTTAAAATTCGTCGCTTTTAATTCGTTGTTTTTTAGCCCCCAAACACCCTTTCACGTCATATTAGACCAACTTAGATATGTAATTGACATTTAGCAACAATAATACATGTTTTATAATAAATTCAGGTATTTTAGACCTCTAATCAGGACATTTTCCAGAGCGTTTTCGACCAGTTATTGAGGTCACAGCGATTGTATTGTCTTCTCGTGTACAAGAAAATAACGCATGTTGGCGCGACCTCCTAATTGACTGCCGAAATCATGGTCCTACAATTAGAAAAAGTATTTTGTCTTATCGGTTGCAACAACCCTTTTCGGGAGGCTATGGTAACATTTGCACGCTGATACACGAATTAACCTATTTACTTTCATTTACACATTGGCTCTGTGTAAGACTTCCTGTTGTTAGATAAATAATAAACTAAGAGCCAATCTTGTGGATTTACAAGTTTTGTTTGACCCAATATGCTTGACCCAATGCTTTAAGGCTGTGATAGGCAAGCCTGGGATTAACCACGTTTTACTTGTGTATTCCTAAACCAAAGAAATACTCATAAAAAAAAATCGGTGTATAGTCCTTTTATAGTTAGAAGGTCGAGAACCCAAAAAAAAATTATTTAATTCCTCGGGGGAGGGACTGGGTAACTGGGTATTCTGGTTGGTAACCGCCGCGTTACAAAAAATGCAGACTCCTGGAAGGTCTCGAGACTTGTCTCTGTCTATGTCAGTATCACATGGGTATAAATTTTACTTTTCAGTTTCAGGTAGGTATAAAAATCGGCCAGGAGGGAATCTGTTTTAGAATGATGTATTTTGTATTGATTTCATACATTTAAGAAAAAAAGTGCATAAAATAGCTCAAATGGACGTGTAAAATCCCAGGTTTAATTCCATTGGTATATTGCCTGGCCCTGGGTTTCGGAGTTGAGTGTCCATTTGGAATAGTATGGTCCTCAGAATAGGGATCCGTTTGAACAGATCTGGCTGGTATCGGATACGGTACCAATTTTCATCCGTTTTCTGGTTCTCGCGTATAGGGTCCACTCGCCGGGGAAAACCCTCCTGTAACTCGGGTGGTTTCCCAGGCTCGTGTACAGGTTACCCCCCCGGGTAATAATTATTGTCATTCTTTCCGCTGGTGTCAAAACTTAAACCAAAATTTTCTGACACACACATACATACACACGCACATACATACACAAGTCTAAAACGCGTAGTATACCGAGAAAATGCTTGTAAACTCACTGCCTTAGAATAGTTAAAGAACACAAATTAGTCCACACACTTCACGAGGCCCAGGCTTTTGGAAATTAAATACAAATCTCTTAAAGGATAGCAATTATGCTAATCAGACAAGGTAGTATTATTAGTAATAAAACAGTTCAGGAGGGCCATGAAATGTGATCCAATATTAACCTGGAAAAATGTGATTATTAAATTAATGAAAGAAAAGATTACTGAAAAACAAGATTAAGGAACTGGTAAAGGAAATAAATTATCTTGATATGCAGCGCAAACGTTATCAAATGATGTTAAACTTCATAATCAGCTGAAAGAGAAAGAGAAGGAAAGAGACGTATTTATATAGCTGATAAAAAAGCACATGCTTTTTTATACGTGCCAAAGCTCAGTGGGTTGAAAATGGGGAAAAGAGTAGTAGGTATTTTCTTAATTTAGAAAAAAAAAAACACTCTGAGCAAAAACTTATTCGAAAATTAATTGTTGTGGTGATGAAAAAAGAGAAAGTATTTATGATAAAAAGCACATGCTTTTATACGTGCCAAACCAAAAAACACTCTGAGCCCAAAACTCTTATTCGAAAATTAATTGTTAAAGATGGTGATGAAAAAAGAGAAAGTATTTTATATGTAAAAGCATGCTTTTTTATACGTGCCAAAGCTCAGTGGGTTGAAAATGGGGAAAAGATTGTAGTATTTTCTTAATTTAGAAAAAAACAACTAAAAAAAAAAACAAAAAAACCGAAAAAGAAAACCAAAATTCAAAAAACAAAAACTTATTATTATAAAACTTATATTTATTAATTATATTGAAATTTAATTGTTGCTGATGATAAATCTCTGAGAACTGATGGTTTACCATCAGGATTTTTAAAATCTTTTTGGAATGAAATTAGTGGTCCGCTTGTGAACTCTGAACTATTTTTTGATAACGGTATCCTGTCAGTTTCCCAAAGGAGAGGTATAATTACACTCTTGCCTAAGAGGATAAATCTTTGATGTATCTGGAAACTGGAGGCCCATCTCACTCCTGAACGTAGATTATAAAATAATTACAAAGTCGCTTGCAAACCGTATGAATCTTGTCCTTGACGAGATTATACATCATGATCAGACCGGCTTCTTAAAGGGTCGCTTTATTGGCGAAAATGTTAGATTACTTTTGGATATCATAAATTTTACAGATGTTGAGAATATTACTGGTTTTTGCCTTTGTTATTGATTTTGAAAAGACATTTGATAAAATTAGTCGGAATTATATAAATAAATCTCTGGTAAAATTTGATTTGGGCCCCGATTTCCAGAGATGGATTAATATTATACAGGGTGAGTCAAAAAAAACTTGACCCTGATTTTGTCCGCCATTTTGAATTTTTAAATAACATATATCTAACATATGTGGTATATGCGGAAAGCTTATTTCATTATCTTTAATTTGCTGCAAAGATCATTCCAATCGGTTAACTATAGTCTTTCGAATCAAGAATCTGCAGTGAATAAATAGCCTGATTTTTTTCTGGACACGGATTTCCTTCGCTGAACGCCGTTCACTTCAATGTGATTCCGTGGACAGAGCAGAAAACCGACTACTTGATTCAAACGACTGTAGCTCGGTCTATACCTAACCGATGTGAATGATCTTTGCAGCAAATTAAAGATAATAAAATTAAAGCTTATTTTAACAAACAATAGTGAAAAAAAAAACATTTTTTTTTAGAGGTCAAAATCTAAATTACTTTTTGAGATATAATTTTTTTACGCAAAAATGTGAAATATTGCAGCTTGAGAAAACAATAAAATACATAAGAAATATCAGATGGAATTTCTATTCGCAAAGTTATATTTTTTACCATAACTTTTGAACGGATGCTCCGATTGATCTCAAACAAAAAGCAATTGGAAGGTATTTTTTGTCTGCATTTTAATATGTGTTTTTCATTTTTAGCCCTTCAAAACCCTAATTCCCCCTTAAGCGTTCGTTAACGATACTCTCACCTAGTGGTTTTACTGTCAAACACGCGTCAAACAAATGTAGGTTTGTTTTCGTTAATATACTCACGGTGTACTCACGGTGTGTGTCGCTTGTATCATGGACGTTCTAATGTTTTTTTCCTGTTTTTTATTATATTATTTTTTTATTTTTAAAACTTGGTGAACACACTACCGTGTGTCTTAATAACAAAACAATTTTGTCTTTTCAAAATAATAACAATATAAAGCCTGTAAGTTTTTTCAACAACTGTTTGCATAAAATAGAGTTGAAACAGATCTTGGATAAGAGTTTTGTTAGATTTACTTATCGATTCCACACCAAATACAGAGGTGGAAGTGATATAAATTCACAAAATTTCTCAGGTAATAATAGTGACATTGAATTTTACTTGAAGGGCATGCCAAAAATACATTGATCAATTGTCGAAATATGTTGCGCAGAATACGACAACAAGGATAATTCGTGCCAGAACAGCTAAGAATTTATCAAGCTCAATGCGCAGGTAATGCCCAACATTATTCATTTACCTGGGATTAGTACGCCTAAACGGGGCAAAAGAGGGTGAAGCCTCCAAACAAGTTACCAATAAGTTAACTTGCTATTCCCTCCCCCGAAAATAAAATACAAAGGAGGGTATGCAAATTGTAGAGGGTTGCGGAAAAAATAGCAAAGTGCATTTTCCAGATGTTGACGAAATCAAAAAATGTCCAAATCAGATAGATGTACCCCATCTCTTCTATACAGGGTATGCCAACCACCCACGTCCGAGGCGTACCTGAGCACAAGAAAAACAAACAAAACAAATTGGGGGAAAATAATTTGAGAAAAATACAAAAGAAAAGTGAATAAACATGAGGCTTTTATCAAAAACGGAGGTGAACGAACTCAACATAAATATCATTACAGCTGTTAACCAAAAATGAAAATGGGGTGCAAATTTTAACATAAAACACAAATTGGGGCGTCTTGAAACTTTGAACTTAAAAGGTAGATGTTTCATATAGAAGTCCCTTGGATGCAAATGAGGTATTACAATTGATTCCGTCATGCGCTATATGACGTTGCACAGTAGCGCTTGACGGAATGAATGACAATGCCTCATTTGCATCCATGGGACTTCCATATGAAACGTCTACCACTTAAAATATAAAATGACCTTATATAAGACAATACGGATTTAGAATGCCAACGACCATGTAATATTATACTTTCTAGTGGACGACCTGCAATTGCCGCTGAAGTAGCTGCCCTTAACCTAGAACTTTGTGCAGATCGAGACCTAAGCATGCAATACCTTTCTTAGGATAGAAACGAATTGAGCTGATGACAAAGGTGAACCATCAAAATGAACATAGAGAGGGCATTTTCATGAGAACGAATACCTAAGTACGCTTTCAGGGCGGCCACTGGACATAATTCCACGGTCTTGGCGCTATGAATTATTGCTCGCGCCCGGAAGGGCGCGAGCTATAAGAGATTACTTCCAGAGAGACACCTGCGATTTTCCAAAGTTGCGAACGAGGCTGAGATAATAACATATTTGAGATGTTTTCAGATACATACATTTGTGGCATACTGCTCTAAATATAAACAATAACAGTCGCTGATTTGACCAATAATTGTGAATAGGATTTCAATGTTACTCCTTTTTTTATAACGATAGCATATTAATGACTTAATTACATTTGAACAAGGCTTGGTGGCCAGGCGCTATACCTCAACATTGTCTATGGGCTCAGACGATGGCGGCCAAGACTCTTTCAATATAGCAACTCATCAAAACGAACCAAACATCACTTTGACTTTGACAGATGTACTCTGCAGCTCATCGACAGTAGAGGTCAAACGCAGAGATTAGTGAGTACGCTAGACGTTAGTTAGATGCTGGAGGGTTGGTTTCTGAGATACTTGGTTGTTTCTTCTTTAATTGCTTCAGTTGTAGTGATATTGACGAGGGTTTCAGGTAGACAGTTCCATTCGGGTTTATTGTACATCAAGCCCGTGCGCGAGTTCACATTGGTGTGTTAACACCAAGTGGGTCTATGTCTTGTTTCTGAATGGCTTTACTTTATAATGCTTATATGGTGTATAAAGTTTGGTTACGTGTGTGACATCCCGAAGAATGGCCCAAAGGCATACTCATACATTTGGGCGGCGCTCAATGGACAATATTCCTAACAGATTCCCATTTTGCACCTGGGTAGAGAGAGGAAAGCGAGGTAAAATTGCCTTGCCCAAGTGCACAACACATTGGCCTCAGCGGAACTCGAACCCAGGACCTTTGAGGCATGAGTCAGTCGTTGTATCCACTAGACGACATTTGCCCCTGTAAATAATCAGTATCTCCTTAGAATGAAAGATGCTATACTGGGTATTTTATATTTAAATGGTTATAAATTTAATTTTGCTGTTCTTCATGCCAAGATGTACATTTATGAAGTTCGATGTTCTCACAGAGTAACCGGAATATTTTAGCAATTAGAAAAAAGCTGAGATCTGTATGTATAGACCGTATTCAATAGCCAGCCATGTTGGTGGACAAGATAGACGCATTCCAGTACTACAATACATTCACCTGTCAATGATCCCTGTGCAATCGCTAAACATGGATCGATTGACAGCTTAATGTATTGTAGTCCTGGAATGTATGCATCTTGTCCACCAACATGTCTGGTGGCTGACGTCATATTGAATACGGCCTATATTGGAAAAAAGTATAGCCTTTACCAAGGCCAAGATGAAATATTGGCATTTAAGATGGGACTCCATTAGAATATAAATGCACTCTAGGGGCTGACTAGATGACTGATGCAGGGGGCACTTGGGGAATTCCATGTATGGCGGTCAGGGGTCGAATGCAAATTGTTGGATGGTCACCTCCCATAATATAAAGGCCTTTTTGTCATCAGTTCTTTTTAAGGGGGGAATCTTGGGATTTTCATTAGAGCCTTGGCCGCTTACTCGTTTTTGTTTGAGGGGAGTTCCCTTGACTGCCTATCGTATCTTGTCGTCTGGTACCTTCTGCGGCCGTTGTCGTTAGTACATGTATGTTCTTCAGCAGAAATTATAGAACGATTGCCTCATCTCGTACCCATATTTTTGGGACAAGATGGGGTAAACACTATATTTTCAATTTGGCATTGATGTAACAGAAGATGTACAAGTAATATTTCATTACACACTCTGTAACTTTTTATACATTTTAATATGCATATACCTAGTATACATTGAATTCTTAATATCTGTATTGTATTGCTGTAACAAGAAAACATAAAAATAAATGCACACAACAATTTTATTGTGGTGTGAAAAAGAAAAAAAAGTTGTATTTTACATGCTGCATTTTTTACCACACTGTAAATCGATTAACGGTTCCGGGAAATGAAATGATAAACCTACTCCAAATCTTTATGGGACATTCCATTCCAATAAACAGGGCAAGAAAAAAGAATACACTACCAGTGACATCATTAGTGAAACTATTGATTTTCAGTCAGTGTCATGAATAGATTCACACCAGTCACTAATGATGTCATCACCAACCCCAATATTGAATGCTTTCTAGTCCCTCCTTGTAGACTTGACACAAACCACATCAATTCTATTTGCATTTCCTGGGACCTTTAAGTTGGAATTCGGGACTTTTGCATTATTCAGACAAACGGTTACCTTGGTTCGCAATTCATCTGCCGTATCTCGATCAAGCCTGTTGTTCTTTATTGCCGACTCTGTTGCAGTGATATAATCCACGTATAAGGAACCCGGTCTGGTGTAACAGAAAAGTTCAATCCCTTGGCCAACACATTCTTTTCCAAATCACTTAGCGGTCTATCAGATAAATTCTTCACCCATCGGTCTTTGAAATCATTACCGACAATTAAGTCCTACTTATTTCTCCAGTTCTGATTCCTTATCAGCGCGAGACGCGCAGAATTTGACAGTCTTGCGAACTTGTTTTGCCGTCTCTCTTTGGATTTACGGTGCTGTTAGCTGCGCATGTGCCGTGACCCAGTCTACCTGGTTGTAAATATCGCTTGACAACCGCTCACGCAAAATATCACTGATTTCGCGGTTTTATTGTTCAAAACATTGATGGTAAATTAAAATTGTTCTGACGAATGCGTTCATTCAATAATTCTCTCTGCGTTTTAGATATGATTTTTTCTGCCTTATGTCCCTTAAAGAGACATGAGATTTCCAGAAAGAAGCGCCCCCAATTTTTGTCGAACCCGGTTTTTTGCATATTTGAAATGCTTACCAATGTATTAGATCACACCTGAAGTGAATTAGCCGAATACGCCGTCTTTTTGTAATAAGATGATGATTTAGTACTTTCTGTAGTGCACGACAGAAAGTCAAAGAATGGTTTTCTATGGGGACGATTGCGATAGCAGGCAAGTTCAAAACAAGTTTGCGGTTTTCTTTTGTCACTTTTTGTTCAATTAAACATTCGAAAACGTTTCTCGGGAGGTGGTCTAGGACCGTCCAGTGAAATTGAGAGAAATTTGTATCCTCAAAAAATCTCCTCCTGTCACTTTAACAAGCGGTTTAATCCATAGACTACGTGGTGTGACATTCGAATGCAAACAGCGAAGGGGGTTCTTAAAATTTGCTAGTTTCCTCGATGTTTTCTCATAGTTTCTGACCAAATCCAGGCAATCCTTGCCAAAATGGTTTCCAATGTACTTATGAATGTTGTCAATCATCCAGGTAGAATAAATACAGGAGTAAAGTTATAATCTAATCTCTGGACTTACAATTTTTTGTTGAGTGACGACGTTTCACATCCTATCCCGGATGCATCCTCAGGCCGACTGGTGTCTTGACGGCGAAAGGTTGTTGACCCGTAACGGGGTCAACAAACTACTGGAAACATGAGGAATCTTCTTGATTGTAGAACTGTAGGCCCCCGGTAAGGTGTAACGTAGGCCCCCTCCATGGTAGATAGATTACTTTTTAATGTTTCTTTTAAAAATACTAAAATTAAGTCCAATCTCCTAATTCTGAAGCTATTTGCCGATAATTTGCTAAATAGGTATACATTTTGAGGAAAAATGGTACATGTGTGTTAAATTTTGGCCCACACCTGACTATTTCCTTTGTGATACGGTTAAAAGAAGATGTGGAATCAAGTGTATTGTAATTCTTTTACATGCCTTCAACGCACCCGATTTTGTAAATCGTAGTGTGGTAAATAAGCTATTCATAACGAAAAAGACTAAAACAAGAAAAAAATTTATAAAGAAAGGAATGTAAGTATAACAGAATATTACTCAACCTATGCCAATACTTATTAAGGTTATTATTTTAGACATATTTTTTTCTGTGTTTTCATTTCTTTTTTAAAACCGATCACATTTAGGGTTACTAACTTGCTTAAACAGTATTTTTCAAACAAAAACTCATTATGAAATATTTGGAACACTGCAAAGTTATGAACACCAGACGCGTCCCAGGTGTTCCAAACAGCCATGAGAGTACACCAGTGTTTGTAAAAATATTCGCGAAGATGATGCACACAGTGTTTCTAACTATTTTATTTTCGAACACAACAATTTCAACGAAGGCGTCATGTGTTGTTCTGTTACATTACTATGCACACTGATGTTCAATATTGACATTGAAATTTGAATACGGTGTTCCAAATAACCTAACATTTTTTAACCGGCGTTCCGAATTAAAATTCTATCATATCATCATCATCATCGGCATCGGTATCGTAGTCATCAATTGGCATCGCCATCATCATCGGCATCATAAAATACATTAGGCATCTTTGTTTGTAAAGGCTTTGCATATCGAAAATCATCAAAATTCATATTTTTATATGGTTGTTACTGACATGGATATGCGAACATAACCTGCAAGTGTTGGCTTGAAATCCTTGTATTAAAGACCAAGTGCATATTCACTGAACAATTTGGAACTTAAACCCACCTTCAAGCGGCAACTGGCACATTTTTAGAAAATATTAAATTTCTTCAATTTGCTTGCAAAAACGACAGTCTAGGCCATTGAAAGATAAGACAGATATATCCTTAACATAAAAATAACAGATACCCAAAATGGTAATAGGGGGAACGTACTTGGCCCAAAAGATCGAGATTTTGTCGATCAAAACAAAACATGACGCATTAATATGCGCTGCCCTTTACGTCTTAGCGGCAATGGGAAATACGTACGTAAATCCTGGCATTTACCTCTATGGAAGGGGCCTATGTAAAATTGGTGATAGTTTCATGTTAATGTTGGCAACACATAAACGTATACGACTGGGTCTGACTATTCAGAAATTCGATGTTGCCATTTTTTCAATTGGACCTTTAGTGACCTTGACACAAGGTCAAAGGTCAAATGGTCATACAGAGACCAAAGTATTATCGGACCTTGGTACCAAAAATTGGTGGCAAATTTAACCAAGGATATTTATATGATATTATTTGTTATTGACCTTTGTTTTTCTTGTAAATATGCCAATAAACCTAATTAGAGAAACAATTAATATGCATAAAATTCCTTTATGCAGGTCCAGTCCGTCCCAAGCAAAAGTTAGAGGCATACAAGTTATTGAAAATGTATCTACACTCGACTCTGCTTAAAGGTAGAAATGAACCCTACACAATCCATTATTTCCTTGCTATTAGCCTAATACCCATGGGTCAGTAAAGTAAGCAAGTGGTTTTGTAAAACATGTGCAAGAGGGGGGTAGGACATGCCCCCCCCCAACCTAACAGCAACGGAACGGCGTCAACTTCAGCTAAACCGAGTGCTAGTCTTTATTCAAAGACTTAAACGGTAGGAGGGCGCTCTGACGCATATCGAACGTACACAAGACTGATTAGGCCAGGCCTGGTCACGAATATTCAAATTAAAGAACCGTTATTGGAAATTACCACTATTTGCAGCTGCGGGTTAATCCACTAACCCCGACGGATTTTGAATTCAATAATTTTTTCCTAAATTATCATGATTATTTACTAAGCTTTGTATTGAACGATGGTTTTTTAAAAGGTGATTTTGCAATGTCACTGAGGACGAGGTTGCCGTAGAAAATACACGTAAGAATTTCCCTAAAGAACGTGTGGAAATCCCCAATGCCCAAATCGAGCAGATCGTGTCCGACCCCACCTGGTGCAAGAGAAAATGATCGATGTGTCTATACCAAATCCATGAACGAATCGTCGTTATTACCGTGAAATAACCAACGATTCGCCACTTCAAGACAAAAAGTTATGAGCACTCTGTCTCAGTCACATGTATGATGTTTTCATTATTATTCGATCCCATCCAGAAACCCTGGATAGTCTTGTCTAAAGCAAGATTAAGTTAGTCACCCTATCCGGGGGGGGCTCGGTTTGATTGGGGTAGGGACGGGCTCTTAGAAGTGAACCCATAGCTACACCATTTTTGTTGCCAAAAAAAAGGACCCATAGCTTTACCAGAGATGCGAATGTTGGGCCAAATTTAATGTAATTTATTTATTTTTTTTATTTTTTTTATTTTTTTTATTTTTTTTAGAAAAATTTGACTAATTTTCCCCAACACATTTTGAGAAAAATTGTGTTTTTCGATTGAGAAAATATTGAAAAACGACCGATTATAAGATACCCAAATGGGCACGAAAAAAGGAAGATAAAAATGAGACTTGATGTCTGTGGCAAGTCCGTATGGTAATTTGTGTGAGAATCCCCCTGCATATACCCAACCCCATTCATCACAGCTTTGCTATATGTGACACTTGTGGGTAAACCAACTTATGTTACAGTTTGTAAAAAAGGGCAAGACAAAATTGTGATTCTTAAAAGGGGGCGGTTATCCCGCTATTTCTGGCAATTTCGAGAGAGCTTTCAGATATTTCTTAAAATGCTTCACCTATACATATCGGCTACCATCATGTAGGCCTTGACCTAAACTTTAAAAATCGGTAGTATTTTCACCTTTGTTGGCCATGGGTAAACCATGCTAGGGCCTGTGATGGGCTAAATTTTTGAACCAAACGTAACTTCACCACCGTTTGACCTACATTAATGGGGGTTGGGGAGAATGTCCTGGGACATTCGGAGGAAACCAATGTTCTCGGATTTGAATTGAGTTGCTATGGCAAACGGGAGCCAGCCAATAAGAAGTTTTTACTGAATAACTTAAAAACGAAGGGGAAATTCAAAAATCGGAACACATGGTTTAGAGCTTAGTCTTCTTAACACTATGAAAATTCATTCCTATACTATTTTTCGTGTTAGTCGTTGTTTGAAAATTGTATTTTGCGCTTTTTTACGAAACAGAGATATAGCCTGAAAAGGTTTGTGCTACGTTGAGGGCGCTATTGTACGAATTATGTAATTGTTTTGCATTTTTCATGTAGAGTAGTAATTATCATAATTTTAAGCAATGTTTGATGAAAAAATGCATTATTTACTTTGTTATTAATTTTTTAATAATTTTGTTAAATATAGAAGGGTGAGGAAATAATAATCCATACAAAACTTTAAAAAGACCACACAACCCACAGCCTATATTTATTTTTTTGAAAAATATTGTTATTGTCATGGTTGAAAATAAGAATTACAGCAAAGTATATGGGGACAAAATGCTTTCGCTAAGTTTTGTTGTCGCATCCTGTACTTTGATCATCGATATCTTCGGAACCGAGAGTCGGATTTTAGTAAAATAAAAAGTATTTCAAAAGCTAAGAATTTTACTGCATGTGCTGTTACAACTATCTCACTTTTTTGCAGTGGAAAAAAAAATACCATTTGCGCGGGATAACCCCCCCCCCCCTTAATGGATGATGAGTGTATCTTTTCAAATACCCTGAATAGTGTATAGGGTAAAGCAAGATCAAGTAGGAGGTCATCCCCCATTATAGCTTGCTATTAATGCCCATGGTAAGTAAATGCATGTGTTACACAGTGTTTGTTTTTTTTTTGGTTTTTTCTTCAAGAACCCTGTTGCCAGTTTATTCTTATTCATATCAAAAGACTGTACTTGCAAACATAACATACTCCAACAATTCATAATCACTTACTAACAAAAAAATAAATTTAACATTTTTTGTTACTCTATGTGCCTTGATATTTCAGTTCTTGTCTGAAAAGAAAAAATAACAGGTTTGGATAACTTCCAATGGTTAAATTTGCTGATGCCCAATTTTGCAATGAATAATTGGTTTGCATTACGTGAATCTTGCACACTTTAAGTAAACTAAATAAAACATCAGTGACTGATACAGCTTTAGGATAACCAGATGTTAGCACATTTAATTACAACCATCCATATTCTATCAATATTTTTTGCAGTTAAAGAAAAAGTGTTCAATATATTCTTTCTTATTGCACGTCTCACTTTATCAGTATTTGCCTTTCCCATCTTCTCTAGTAAAATTTATTGTTGGGTATATGTTACTTAGTATCTTCAATTCAATGTTTTAAGCCCAGCTTCATTAGTGTTGGCAACGGTGCTTTTTCCAATTTTCTTACAATAAATAATATTCTGGAAATTTCCTTTCCCACAAGGATTTTCACTTACTGGCCTGATGTTAAATTTGTTAGCTTCATTAATTTTGATACATTAAGTTTTGAAGTACTGTTCTAAAGGGTAAAAGATGTTGCAAATGTTGCAACCAAAAGGACGTTTGCACGTTGATGATACTTATGTCTTTGTTTCCAATTTTTGGCACAGCTGATGTAATAAAGGTATCTAAAAGGACACCCCCCGGTTTGGTTATTTTGTTGTTACTAAAAATTTCGTTTTTTGGGGTAAAGTGTCTAACAAACAACATTCTATCATACAAACTTGACAATGTATTGAACGCCAGCTTTAATCCATGTTAAAATAAGCAGTTCTTCTAGAACTTGTTATACATTCGTTATTCCAAACGATTTCATTAAATGGGTCATTTTAATTTCGTTGAACTTGAAGGGTTTACGTTTTAGACATATTCGACAAGATTGTCGTAGAAGTTGGACATAGTAGCTTTCATTTGTTGACACAAACTTCGTTTGGGTGTATGATTACAGTTACAATTTAAAAAAATCTCACGACTTAAATCATTTTTTTGGGAAATCATAAGTGGAATGTTTTACAGGGTTTTGGACATGTTGGTTCAGCCTTTTGAGCCAAAGTACTTCAATGAATCTAAAAGGAGGAAGAGGAATCATTTTTAAGCACAAACCATTCTTATAATCATGTTTAATGTCATCCTCTGAACTCTCTCTTTCTTGCCCATAACACTTTGAAGGAATGTTGTATTTAAAGTGTTAATAATCTCAGTGTATATTTACGATATCGAAACAAATGTCATATTGTGCGGACAAGAGCATTTTAGACAGTAATCTTTCCAACCATACTAAGTTGTCTTTTCCCATATTGTGATGTCTTCATAATCTTGTCAACTTCATTCCAATTTTATCAATGCATTTATTGATTTCGTACTCCTAAACCATATCACAGTTTTTAACCATATGTTTGGAAATAATCTCTTTAGCCATATCAATCTTTTGATTTGTTTTTCTTGAACCAAGCCACATGGCTTCTGTCTTCATTGGTTTAATGTTAGTCCAGAACAAATATAAAAACGATCTAAAAGTTTGAGAATTCATAATATCACTTTCATCTTTGACAAAAATTGTAATATTGTCAGCATAAGGTTATGACGAGCGACGTTTTTTACCGTATTCTTCAAAAGGAGTTTTATGCCTTTTATACATTTTGATTGTCTTATTTTAGGCGGGCAAGTAGGTCATTGCTAATATTAAAACAAGAAATGGTGAAAAGTGGGATCCTTTCGTACTCCTTTTTGTACAGAAAAAAATCTAGACGTTTCCCATTTGTATAATACAACTTGAAATCATTGTAGATTCGTTTTGACCCAGTTTATAAATGTTGGACCCCAAAGTGATTACGCTTAAGGGCTAAAAAACGATATTCTATCTATGCGGTCATAAAGTTTACTGAAAACAAGGAAAAGTGCTGCAACAGGGATATTGTTTTGTCAGTATACTGAGAAATTTGATAAGCTTGCATTTTCGCCAATATATCTACCTGGAATAATCCTGGTTGGTCGGAGTTACACAGTTAGTAAAAAATTAATAAAAATTTTCACACAAAAATTGCGATTTGTTTCCATAAATAAATGGCCAAACATGGCAACATGGTACTCTGTCCCCCTAATCCCCAATAGATTGATAACTGTTACGATTATTGTTCAAACCGATACATTCACAAATCTTAAGTGTTCTAAAACAACACTGTTATCTCAATTTAGCTTCTTTCTTGGATGAAACCTGTTTTATTGACATTGATTTCCCTGTCTTAGTGCTATAGAGTGTGTACATAGCCCCTAAGTAATGGTCTAATGTTACAGAACCTATTTCATCATACTCATACCTAAGCTTATGAGTTTGTTCATGAATGAACTGTGAGTACTGGCAGTATGAGATGGGGAATATCCCGAGATAAGCAGCAGGTCACCGTACGTTACCCCCCCCCCCACCACACACACACACACTCAAATCCCACAAAAGGGCAAAAGGTCCACTCTTGTTGATTGGGGCCATAAAGATGGTTCCAAAGTGTAGAGCACGTTTGACCAGAAGTCCACCTTTTTAGTGACATGCGATGTTAAAAAGGGTATTTTTGGGGGGGAGTATGATTTTACCAAAAAAGCCACATTTTCAAAGTCCGCAAGCCCAAACAAGGAGTTTACAAAAAGTACCGTCTAAACAAGTGCAAGTAATTCGATTGGTTAAAGGCACCCCCTCAAACAAGTACTATGGTAGTGTAATATTACCCTAATTAATATAAGTATTGGCAATATTTGACCCCTAAGCAAGTAGAAAATTTTTGTCTTTGTAGCCCTATACGAATAGCTCATTTACCACAACATTAGCCTACTATCGATACAAACTCGAATTTTTCCACATCTACCCTAATGTCGGTCAATCCGTTCAAGTGTGAAAAAGTACACCTTTTTTTTTTTAAGTTTTTTCGTTTTTTTTAAAGAAATTACAAAATTTAGCATATGTATCGTGCACAATCTTGAAAATAACCCTTTTTACGTGTTCCTTTGGTCGCACATGATATGTACCTTATCAATGAACATGACCACTCCCCGGGCGCCTGGATGGGAAGAATAATTAAAAAGTCACACATGTGGATGAGACTGCAAAGATAACTATAACACTAACTTTGATCTCTGTAGTGGCGAATCGTGTTGTTTCACGTTATAACAACAATTCATTCCATGGATTTGTGTTAACCCTTTCTTATACCGGGGGCAGTAACTTTGCTCCGGTGCGCTAAAATGCCAAAGTTTCGTAAAAAGCTTATGGTGTATCGTTCTCTCATCCTTCCTGGTCATTTTAGCGAAAAAATGTGAAGGGCGGTAGCACCTTCACCGGGGTTGGGTATGCCTTCAAAGTCGAAGGGGGGGGATGTGGGCCACCTACAGATATTTTATGTCATTTTTGAAATATTGTGCGCATTGTCTCTAAACTCTGTTTATGTAAAACTAGTCATTGCCATAATTTTTTTTTTTTGTTTTTTTTTTTTTTTTTTTTTTGTTTTTTGTTTTTTTTTTTTTTTTTTTTTTAGAGTCTGAAAACCGCATGAAATCCGATATTCCTACGATTTCTAGCTCAAAATTGGATTTTCGCGCTATTTTTTTAGGACAAATGCCAATTTTGTCGGGTACCAATGACTTAATGACGTCATTGGTGACCCATACTAGTTATGTTTTGTACTTATTTTGGGATCAGTGAGGACCATAACTATGCACAAGTATCAAATTCATAAGCATCGGGGTGGCTTTATAACGAATTCTCGAAGGGGTGAACCCCCCCCCCCCCTTGGTAAACCGGGTCACAACAGGCTTGGTAGACGAGGGATATGGACTCCATCAACCATTTTACTCTTGTACATTTTCATGGAAACAACTTGTTTCCATAGCCATGCATTAATACAATGTATATGGGGGGTTATGTAGGGTTCACTATACATTGTGCAAAAACATGAGGCATAAATCTTGCTTTGGACAGGACCGACTGGGTCTGAATACGGCAAATTTATGCATATTTTGTCTCTAATTAGCTTATTTGCATAGAACCGAAAACAAAGCTCAAAGTCACAAAATAATATCACATACAATATTCCCATGTGAAATTCCACTTTTGATACCAGGTCGATAAATACGTTGGTACGATGTATACCATTTTGACCTTTGACCTTGTGTCAGGGTCACTACAGGTCCAACGAACAATGGCAACATCGTTTTTCTGATAGTCAGACCAGTAAATACATTATAATGGTTGACAACAATTAACATGAACTTCATAAAATTACCATCTGGAGAACATAGGCCCCCCCCTGACGCGTCCAGGTTCTATTTAATAGAACTGCCGTGTCATCGGTCTTGAAGCCATATGTTGCGGTTTTTTTTGTTTTTTTTAAATACATTTTAGGAATTTCTGATGTCGCAAACCCCCCTAAAAGACCTCGTGATATGCTAAGATCCGTGAAATCAGTGGCAAGAGATGGAGTGAGTATAAAGTTTAACGACAACTCCCACACCCATTGTGTTATATCATGTCATTACGTTTATCTAAAAAACATTAACCGTTATTAACATCCACCACGATAATGCCTCTAACCCTTTTTAAAAAGTTAAAAATATTAATAAATCTGCCTCCTCAGGAAATAATCACCTGAGAGGGCCTAATATCTTGAATAATGTTTTCAAATCTGGACACTAATATTTTCTACGAATAAGCGCATAATCACCGCCCTCAAGTACTACATTTTCCACAGAAAGACACAATCAAGAATCACCGAGGACGGCTCACCTCTAAGCGAATAACTCTAATGGGTCACATAAGTATGACCAATTTTACATCTCGCTAATACAATCTCGCCCTTCGTCCAATCAAACCTGAACTAACAACAGCGTCCAACCGTTGGTGAAAGCATGCATTTATGTATAGAAATGATCCCACGCATTGCCACCTATTTCTGATATAGCTATTAACTGAAGCCTAAAATCTGTAACTGCAATCTCAAGTTTGTTATATCATATTAAGGACTTGCTTTCGGCCAATACATCAACCTGTTCATGCCTTGACAACCAATGTGACTCGGAATCCAAGCTAAAACAGCGGATTTATTAAATTGTAGACAAATTGAAGAATACTTCTAACCTCTCAGCAATATTATAGAGTCTACGACATTCTCTGCCTTTGCAAAGCATAAGCTAGATGTGAATCAGTAAATATAATGAAATGACTCTCATTGAATTTTCACTAATTCTAAAGCCAACTGTCATGCCTTCAATTGCAGCAGTGAAAATAGATCATTATCAGTAACCTAATCTGACGTTGATCACGCGACCTTAAAACACCTGCAGCAAGCTTTTCCAAAATCTTAGACCCATTTGTATAAATAGCTCGATGTTGATGATATTTCGCTAAGATCATCAGATTTAGCGTGAAAAACAAGATCATCAGTTAGACCCCTTCTTGATATTGACATAAAGTTATGTCAATATCAAGCTCAACATTTGTCCAAGGAGGACAATAGGAAATCAAATAGAGGCATGTTATCAGCATAGGATATATCCTGTTGGAAAAACCCTCTTTTATACGGATTCCCAAAGATGGAATAGCATTAAGGTTTACTAGTCTAGAAGTTGGTAAATTTAGGCGAAAAGGTCTCTCATGTGTTGGATATCAGCATTACTTTAGTTTTAGAGCATATTGAAGAGCTAATTTTTCCCATCTTAATGTAATGGAGGTTCATTATCTTCGACAATATAGCTTTGCATAGGAGAGTAGCGAAAAGCACCCAAGCATAGTCCAAGACCTTGATTCTGAATAGCTTCAAGCTTTTTCAACTATGACTTACGAGGCAGAACTATAACCAATGCACCATAATCCGAATTTTGTCTCACAAGTGAGCTAACGGCGAAGCAAAGTAGCGATCTGCCCCCCAGTCCATCTTAGAAACAACTTTTAAAAGATTCAGACCTTTTTGCCATCTGTTTCCGCAATAGTCCGATATGACTTTGAAGTTCATTTACTGTCAAATATTATAGCCCAAGAATTTTAGTCTTGAACGACAGGAATAGAGAACCATTCAATTTATTCTGGTCAAGGTGAAGACTCTTTTGTTTGCAAAAATTCCTACAACAGTTTTAGTTTTAGAGAAACGAAACCATTTTCATCTGCCCACTGTTGAATCTTAGTCAGGCAATTTTGCTTTGTCTTTCTATAGAACCATATTTGATGAAGAATAGGAAATAGAGTAATCATCTACACCTGACCTCTCCATTCCTGCATTGACCACTTTGGCACTACTATTAATTTTCAAAGAATAGAGTACCAGAGAAATCCTACCCTGTTGAACACCCATCTCTTGATTATGAATTTTCTGATAAGACTGTTCCAACGAACCCTAAAACACGATCTGTCAAAAATTCTTAATAAACAAAGGCATTTGACCTCTTAGTGCTAAATTATGCAAATCCTTCAAAATACCATATTTTCAATAGTATCTAGGCCTTCTCTAATCAAAGGACAATACCGACACAAATGATGGTCCTCTAACCCAACCATCCACGACATAAAGATTCAAACGAACAAGTTGGGTCAATAGTACTACGGCCCTGCCGGAAACCCTTTGACACTAGATATCAGTCGCATTAGCTGTTCGTCAGAAACAAACAAGACGAGCATTAATCATCCTTGCCATGGGCCGTACATAACAGCTGGTAAGGGAGACTGGACGATAATTTGTTGCCGTGGTCGCATCTTTCCCTGTCTTCGGAACAGGAATAATTGTAGTTTCACGCCCATACATTTTGGAACATCCTAGAAAAAAAAAAAAAAAAAAAAAAAAAAAAAAGAGCTGCTCATATATTATTGAAAGTATCAGCACTAGCAAGAGTGATTCTTGTGGGAGGTGCTTAAGAAATTGATAATGAATTTCATCTTGTTCAGTAGCATATCAATGACATTTACTATAAAGAGTCATTAAGCTCTAACATGCTAAATGAACTCTTATACTCCTCTGCATCATTGGATGAAAAATCTAATTCTGTTTTTTCATGTAGTAATTTTTAATTCTTTGAAATGTCTGAGTATACTGATTGCTGAAGAATTGCGTTCAATTCATCTCCAATAATTGGCAGATATCCTGAGCTTCTGTACATTTTCTACCATCAGATTTATCTAGATGAAAAGTGGTATTATTCAATTTTCCCCACTTATTTTCCTAACCATATCCCAAGCTTTTTAACAGGATTTCTAGAATTTAACTTGGATTACAGTTTGCCTCCAAGACTCCCGTTTACTTTTTAATAATGCGACGAACTTTAGCACGGGCTCTTTGATATTTTCTTAAGTTTTTCTTTGTGGTCGATTTTTAAAACATGTAATGCACTTTTGCGACAATCAATAGCGACTTTACATTCAGCATGAACATGGCTTTGTTTACTATAAGCTTTTGAAGACGCTTGCCTTGATTTATTGGCTATATCATCAAAATGTCGTGAATGAAGAAAGAGGATCTTCAATGTTAACAAAAGCTTACCTATGAAATTAAAGCTAAACATCTATCATTAAACTCTAGCACCATTGGCCTATGAAGTTGCCATTTAGTAACTCGCTCTTTCCGCATTGGCTTTATTAATATGATTAGATTGGAAAATGATCACCCACACCCTGATCATCTGAACTACCACAAAAGGTCCATCAAATAGTAGGGAACAAATTGAGAAATCAATAGCTGATGGAGTACAAGTCGCAGAATGGATGAAAATACTAGACCATCATCAAATACAAGAATCCTGATTCTCCAAATAAGATGCTACATGACAACCCAACCGATTGGTATCCTTCCAACCCCATTCACTATGGGCATTTGAAGTCAACCGTCCAAAGAAGGGAGAAGGAAGTTGACCAATCAAATCATCAATGTCTCTAAAACATCATTTATATTTTAGGATGAATGTAACAGAACAAAGCAGTTATGTGCGGTGACGATACTTCCCAGCAACTGCTTCCAAATTGGTATAAGTTGTATGAACAGAATAGGTGACGCCACCCTGTAATGCAGTATAGACGACCCTCCAATAGCTCTATTATCCACGGGGGAAACAGCTTTTTGGTTTATAAAATCGTACCGCTTAAAACAACTTTATTTGAGAAGTCAACGGTCTTTAAGACGAGTTTCCCTGAAGACAAAATAGATGGGGTTATGTCAGTTATAAGCATTTACCCTTCGTAATTGGGTCTACTCCCTTCTACCATTCCATTGCAGAAGCACCTTTATTAGAATGTGTCCCTTTTTAACAGGAATTAGAGGACCTCTTCCACCAGTACTTAGGGTGTTCTGGTGTTCATTGACACAAAGTCCATGGCCCTCCTCACACCTGACAAGTGCATCAAACTTGTTTTAATCTGAATAGGACAGTTGATCCCTTTGATTCTTAATGATTAGAATGTTTAGTATTACCTTATTCTTTGACGATCAGATATTTGTGCTTTAAATTGTTTTGGGATTACCTAGTTTCTTTGCTTGAGAGAACTAGGTTGACCTTATCAGTTCCTTCCAGTTTTATTTTTGTTCTCTTTCTTTTCTGCAGATCTACTTCGAAGTTTAGTAGATCCTGAACAGTTTGATCACCTTTAGATGAACTTGATTTGTTTCTTTACAGGACTCTAGAAAGACACTAGATCTACTAGGCAAAGTCTCTTAGTTGCAATCTTCTTATACTTGGCTTTTTCCTTACATTTCTAATACTGTTTGAGATGGGCAAATCATTAGGCCAAACAGAACTTTTGGGAAATGATGTCTAGAAGCAATTGATTTTTGCCCACTTATCACAACATCAGCATAATCTTTGATCCGGTACCGGATAACGAAGAGTATCTCTGGCTTTTTTATAAGTCATATTACCTGTCCTTTAATTTTTTGAATTGCTTTTTCTTCTACACCGTCTTTAGGACAGCTCTTTGGAATTTGCCGATGATTACCACTGCACTTCACACATTTAGCAGGTTCGTTACAATTTGGATCATTGTAGCCCTCTTTGCCACACTTTTCACAAACTGGCTGACCTTCTAAATACCGTCTTCAGTGCCCAAAACGTTGACATTTAAACCATCTTGTAGGGCTAGGGGTGTAATCCTCTACTTGCACCTGAAGGTAACCCCCTTTTACTGACTTGGGTAAAGTTAGCGATTGAATGGTAAGTATAAACGTACCCGTACTGATTTTTTACCATCTCTTGTAATCCAAATAGAAGAGGGTGACATCTATGAGATTGCCAAACACTCAAAATTTCATCATCAGAACAATTCTAATGTCATGGCATGTAATTACACCTCTGAGAGTTAAGAGTTCTATGAGGAAAAACTCTAACTGGAACTTGGTCAAGCATGGTAGTCATTTTGAGGTTATCCGACTAATCTTCCGGCGACCTCCACCAAAATATCCCCATACCTGAGTTTCTTAAAGTATTTCTCAACATTGCCAGCAAGCCTTCAATAACCTTGCTTACATCAAAAGGGGAAAGAGGAAAGATTTTGATAGAGTTGTTATCATCAACTGCCTTCAATTCACTAAAAAGTGAGGCCACTAATCATCAACTACAGGATCCGGATCACACTCTCTGTTACGTTTAACAGGATTTATTGTTCAAGGTTTGTTGTTGAGATTTCATAATGAAAAGTATTAAGATTCATCTCCCAGAGCTCCCCACCCACCACGGAGCCCAACCAGGGGACACAATACATGTAAGTGGTAAATCATCACTCACTTATGCCAAGGATACCTAGAGATATACTCAAGGAAACTAAAAAGGCGCCTCCTCAATGGACCTGTTCAGCCACGCCGCCTGCTAAAGGCACAGGACGCAATTACGTAACAAGGGGGACATAGTACCCAATATGTCTCCATAAACAAATCATCAGCATATGAGTCTTTGAGGCAAGACGCCCCACCAGCGGTTGGTTGATCCAGGTCTAAACAAACCTCTCGTCTAGAGAATTTGAGGCCGAAGCCGTGTGTTGATGCCACTGCACCGCAGCACAGTGCACTCAACTGCCAGGCATCCTCCTCCGACACGAGTAGCAACTCACGGCAAACATGTTGTCCCTTTCAGTCGCTTTTACGACATGCAGGGAACCACATAGGGCCAATTCTTAACCCGACCCCCGAACCCGCGGGGAATGAAACCATAAATACAAACACATTCCCATACTAAAATTTATGTTAGGGGGATCAAGCTTAAACCTCCATGATTTATAAAAAAAACATGGTTTCTGTTTAAGCCTATGCTAAACACAGAAATTAAAAGGTACAGGGTGATCATAATCTAATAATTAAAAAAACAAAAACACAAAAAACAAACAATTTATCAATTACATAAATAAAAACAATCTCAGATGAACTAAAACAGTTTAACGGGCAAATACAAAGTTCAACCAATATCATGATGGAGCAAGCAGTCAGGTTTAGTTGGACGAGGTCCCATTTAGGCGCCTCTTACGACATGCAGGGAAACACAGCAGATCAATTCTCAACCCCAAACCCGCAGGGGGCCATTTTATTCGCCTCTTAAGACATGCAGGGAACACATCGGGCCAACTCTTAACCCCGAACCGCAGGGGGGCAGTGGCAAAGATGGGCATTGATAGCAAGTGTCAAACAAATTGAAGCGCCTGTTTTGAGAAAAATAGCTAACGTAGAATAGAAACACTGGACGCTGAATCTGATGTGAATGAAAAATGGCGTTGTGTCGCCGAAGCAACGAAAATGAAAGAAATAAACCGTCGTTTTCAAGACAATTCTAGTGACGCCGAAGGCGATTTGAGAGGCAGTGTTTCCATTTGAACCAAAATAGCTGTGGAATAATACATGCCCACGTAGGAGCCAGACTAGCCGTCAGAGTGATGAATATTCTCCGGTCAGCGAGCCTCTAACAGCTCAGTCAGTGCGAGTGTGTTCGTCATCGTGCATGGTTCTATTTAGCTCGTTCACGGAAGCGTGCAGTCGTCCGTACGTACGTGCGATAGTGAATTGAAAAGGCCGGGGTGGGTGCGCAGGGATCCGAGGCGGAATAAGCCAATCCCAGAACCAGTACCAAAACAGCACTTATTGAAAACTTTACTTGGGATTGTAGTCTTAAATTATATTTATATTATACGCACGTAGTTTCCTTGACATGCTTTCCATTCATGCGTTAAAATCTGATGATTTAAAACGGTGATTCTTAACCGTTAAAATCCCAATTTAAACATTAGCAGTCGCCCCCTGGATTGTTCCCGGTTTATTTTCTTTAGAATAGGCACGAGCACGCTATTTCGCGATTACCAATAAATTACGAACATATACACCCGGAGGGGAGACGGACTGTGTTAGCTATTTAAATTTGTTCAAATTTCGGTCATTTTGTGCTTTTTAGGGATTTCACGGATGTAAGCATAAGCTGTACACCGTTTGTATATATTTTTAAAATCGAGCGTAGTAGGGATGCTAAGAATCAAAGTTTTCATATATTGCAAAGATTCGTGTCATAACCCAAGAGGTAGCAGACATTTGTAACACATCTCAAGTACACACGGTTTGAAATGATTTAAAATGTTGACAGATGAAGGGAACCCTCAAAGTATTCTTAAGTCCGCAAATGTGCTTAAGGAGAGGGGGCCAAGCCAAAGTTTGTACAGGGGTCAAAATTTTTTAAATTGTTCCAATCATGTTGAAAAGTATTACCAGGCTTATTGTCTAACCAAAAGATTAAGGAAAGATAAAGTTTGTACTATCTATAACGTAACGTTTAAGAGTTATAGGCTAACACATCAAAATCATAAAAGGGTTCAATTTCGTTACAGGGGTCAAATTTTAAAGTGCTCCGATTTAGATAAAAAAAATGGTTCAAATTAGTGGTGGAGTTCATAGGGCTTAAATAAGGAATAGTTTTGACTGTCTACCAATGTGACTCGGAATCCAAGCTAAACAAAAGGATTTATTCAATTGAGACAATTTGAAAATGAATAGGATGCGACATTCTCTACCTTCAAAGCAATAAGACTAGATAGTGAATCAGAAATATAATGAAATGACTCTCATTGGAAATTTCAGCTAAGTCTAAGACAAATAAGTGCCTCCAATTCAGTAGTGAAAATAGAAGCATTATCAGGTGAACCTAATCTGAAGTTGATCACACCGACGTAAAACAGCTGCAGCAGAACCCTTTCCAAAATCTTCGACCCATCTGTATAAATAACTCGATGTGGATTGATATTATGTCTAAGATCATCAAATTAGCTGAAAAACAAGATCATCAGTTAGACCCTTTATAGGAACATAAAGTTAGGTTAATATCAAGCTCAACCTTTGTCCAAAGGAGGGACGAATAGGAAATCAAATGAAGCAATGTTATCAGCATTAGGACACACCTGTGAAAAAACCTCTTTATAAGGATTCCAAAAGATGGAATAGAATTAGGTTTACTAGTATAGAAGTTGGTAAATTAGGCGAAAAGGTGCGCTCATGTGTTGGGAGATCAGATTACTTTTAAGTTTTAGCGCATAGTGAAGAGCTAATTTTTCCCATGTCTAGATGTAGGAGGTTCACTAGCACTTCGGACAGTATAAGCTTTGCAAGGGAAGTACGAAAAGCACCCAAGGATCGTCGAAAGACCTTGATCTGATAGGTTCAAGATTTTCAAATATGATTACAAGCAGAATTCAACAATGCAACCATCATCCAATTTGATATCCCACAAGTGATCTGTAAAGGCGAAGCAACACTGAGCGATCTGCACCCCAGACCATCTAGAAACTAATTTTAAAAGATTCAGATTTTTGACATCTCTTCCGAAATAGTCAATATGAGCTTGAAGTTCAATTTATGTCAAAATTCAACACAAGCATTTTAGTCTGTGAACGAAGGGAATAGGAGAAACATCACTTTTAGTTCTGGGTCAAGGTGAAGAAGTTATTTGTTGCAAAACATGCATAAAACAGTTTTAGTTTAGAGAAACGGAAAACCATTTCATCGGCCCACTGTTGAATCTTATCAGGCAATTTTGCAGTTGTCTTTCTATAGAAGCCATATTTGATGAAGAATAGGAAATAGAGAAATAATCTACAAAACAAATGACTCTCCATTCATGCATTGACCACTTTGGCAAACTATGACATTGTCAAAAGAAATAGAGGAACAGAGAGATTACTTAACATGTGGAAGGACCCATCTTCTTGATTATGACTTTCTGATAAGACTGGTCCCAAACGAACCCTAAAACACGGAATCTGTCAAAAAATCTTAATAAACAAAGGCATTTACCTCTTAGTAATAAAATTATGCAAAATCCTTCAAAATACCATATTTCCAGGTAGTATCATAGGCTTTCTCTAGATCAAGATACCCGACAAAACATGATGGTCCTCTAACAAAACCATCACGGATAAAAGATTCAAGACGAACAAGTTGGGGTTTAGGCAATAGTACGACGGCCCTGCAGGAAAACCACCTGAACTTAATATCAGCCCTACTTTCCAAGAACCCAACACAAGACGAGCATTAATCACCCTTTCCATGGTCTTACATAAAACCGATGGTCAGGGAGATTGGACGATAATTTGTTGCTTTGGTCGCAATCTTCCCGGCTCGAACAGAATATGGTCGCTTCCACGCATACCTTTGGGAACATCCCAGAACTCCCAGTATATTAGTCGAAAATACAAGCAATCACAGCAGGGATTTCTTGTGGAAGATGGTAAGAAATTGATAATGGATTCATCTGGTTCCACTAGCAGGATCATGACATGTACTAAGAGAGTCATTAAAGCTCTACATGCTAAATGCACCATTATACTCCTCTACATCATTGGATGAAAAATCTAATTCTGTCTGTGTATGAGTATAATGATTGACATGGAAGAATTGGTTCAAATTCATCCTGACCAATAAATGGCAATATCCGAGCTTCTGTCCATTATACATCAGATTATCTAGATTGAAAGTGTATTATTCAATTGTTTCCCACTTATTTCCTAACCATATCCCACGCTTTTTTAAACAGGCGTTCTAGAATTGTTACTTGGAGACATATTGGCCTCCAAGACTCCCGTTTACTTTTTTTAATAAGCGCGGCTTTCGCACGAGCTGCTTTGTATTTTCTTAAGTTGCTCTTTGGTCGAGATTTTAAAAACATGTAACGCACTTTTGCGACAATCATTAGCGACTTTACATTCAGCATGAAACCATGGCTTGTGTTTACTATAAGCTTTTGAAGACGGACTGGGAATTGCTTTATTGGCTATATCAATCAAAATGTCAGTGCAATGAAGACAAGAGGATCTTCAATGTTAAACAAAAGCTCCTATTAATTAAGCTAACAGCTATTCATTAAACTCTGGCCAGTTGGCCTATGAAGTTGCCATTAGGAACGCGCTCTTCACAGTGGCTGATTAATATCTATTAAGATTGGTTTTGCAAATGATCACTACCACAGATCTCATGAACTCCCCAAAAAAGAAAGTCCATAAAAATAGTAGGGGAACAAATTGATAAATCCAATAGCTGATGGATGTAACGTCGCAGAAGGGAGGAAGTATTAGACCCATCATTCAAAATACAAGACTTATGATTCTCCAAATAAGATTCTACAATGACACCCAACCGATTGGTATCATGAACCCCAAAGTTCACTAGGGATTGAGCACCTCCCAAAAGGAACGGGAGAAGGAAGTGACCAATCAAACATCAATTCATTCTAAACCTAATTTATATTTAGGATGAAGTAAACAGAACAAACAGTTAATGTGCGGTGAAGAGTAACATTAACAGCAACTGCTTCCAAATCGGTATTAAGTTGGTATGACAGAATGAGGCGACTCCACCATTAATCAGTATAGATGCCCTCCAATAGCTCTATTATCCACTGGGAATACAGCGTTTTGTATAAAAATCGTACCCCTTAAAACAAACTTTTATTATAATCACTGTCTGTAAGACGAGTGTCCTGAAGACAAAGAATAGATGGGTTATGCGACAGTGATAAGGCACAGGGAACTTCTTCGCTAATTGGGTCTAAGCCTCTGCAATTCATTGCAGAATTGCAATTGAATGCTGTCACTTTTTAACGAAGTCGAGACCTCTTCCTACCATTCATTAAGTGTTCTGGTGTTTCAGGGACAGAAAGTCCCTGCCCTCCTCATCACCTGACGAAAGTGCATCAAACTTGTTATAAAGCTGAATAGGATCCGATGATCCCCTTGAAATTCTTAATGATTGAGACTGTTCGTATTACCTGATTCTTTGACGAATCAGATAGGTGGTTTTTAATGCTGGGATTACCTAGTTCTTTTGGCTTGAGAGAACTAGGTTGACCTTTTTCAGTTCCTCCAGTTTTTATTTTTGTAGTCTCTTTCTTTTCTGCAGATTACTTCGGAGGTTTAGTAGATGCCTGAACAGTTCTGATCACCTTTAGAGAACTTTATTGTTTCGTTACAGGATTCTCTAGAAAGACTACGAGATCTCCTGTGCAAAGTATCTTAGTTGCCATATTCTTATCACTGTCTTTCCTACAATTTCTAAATACGGTTGAGGCTGGGCACAATCTTCGGCCAAAACAAGATCTGTTTGGGAAAAGGATGTCTTAGAAGTAATTGATTTTGGCCATTTTTCACAAAATCAGATAATCTTTGTCGTAACCTGCGAACGAAGACGTCTCTCTGGCCTTTTAGTGGTCGAGCGCTCTGAAAAATGTCATAATTGTGGTTAAAAATAAGTACTCAGTTGCAGTCTTGTGATGGAAAGGGTTATTGGGTTAAAACAAATGAATTAAAATTACAAGCCTTCACCGACACATTTGTCGTCCTGCCGTCTCGGTCTTGAATGGGGACAACTGTCACCTGAGGTAGGCCTAATCAGATGTGTGGGGCACTACCCAAAGGACCAGTTAACAGGGGTCTTTACTACAGCAATTTCCAATATACAGTGCAAAAAATGGACTTTGATGAAACAAGACGAGTCCTTAAAACGGACAATTTCTGGCAGTGAGCGCACAAAATTTGTGAAATGAACAAAATGGAAGTTTGAACCACCTGGAGAAATAAGCAGTTAACCATTCCAACAAAAACTATGTCGTATATGTAATATACCGTTCTAATGCTATCGCACTTTCGGACCTAACAATATAGATGAGTGACATCAGGTTACAAACCAAAGGTAGCAAATGGTCTACTGACATGTTAGAGGTACTTAGACTATTGCCATACAGTTACACATTTAATAGCTATCCGAATGGTGACCGCGATTTTAACCGCACAAGCACAGTAGGTGCTCACGCGTAATGCCGGGCAGTTGCTTTGTTTCGTTCCCCGGCGCTGACGTCACATGTCACCTCATCTAGGGATAATATAGATCGTTTCCTCTACCATGTCTACCAAACCCTGGCTTGATAACTCAGTTGGCAAGAGCGCACGTACAACTTCAATTACACTTTAAAATGAAGAGCGCCGCTCATTACCCTCATTTACTGAATGGTGACGGCATATTTGTGATACAGCTTGGGTAGATCTTGGAAATTTGCAACGGGGGTTAGTGGCGTTCGAGAGACTTTTTAAACCCAGATGGTCAAATTATAAGCTGAAAAAAGAATTTAAAATAAGGACTTTCCGTTGTTGAGTGTCGGTGTTCGTTTTTCTGTTAGTAAACGTGGAGCCATGAGTCAATCCCGTTAATTGAGGTTGAAAAAGTACTCCTAATAATCGTAGATTAGCGAGATATTAATGTGGACTAGTGAGATGTACTATCGGTATTACTTAGATCATCCTGAACCAACACTTTAATCATTGCAAGGTGACATTAAATTTTAATAAGGTGACAATGCAAATATGCATGCTATTTTCCGGCAGTGGAACCAAGTTTAACTGGGAAATGCAATGGGAGTATTGATGCTGTCATAATTATAGGCGCGGAACCGGTTTGTGGGCGCGGTTTCAAGCATGTTTTGCATGACACTTACAATGTACACCTATATTTACTGCATTCGGGTGTGTATACTTAGGTCAGTCACCCGAATAACTACACATGCGCGAATTGCCATCGGTCACTAGAGTCGGGAATTGTCACTAGAATCTTCCATACAGGCTTCAATTGAGAGGTTTGTTTGTGGAGCGTCGTAATGATAAATATGAAGGTCGCCGGTTCGAATCCGGCCAAATGCACACAGGATTTTTTCAACACATGTGCGCTGGCATTCCCAGAGAAAGCTAAATAAAACGTACATGCTTGTCTACCTGGAGAACTAAGGAGTTAAAAAAAATCAGGGCAAATCAGTTTTGGATTAGAATTTAGGACAACAGTTTACCACCGACAGACACATATATAGCGATATACAGACAGATAACCACACACTACCAAAGAAATCACTATGTGCTGTTGCTTTGCAGACAAACCACAGGGAATGTGGAAAATAGCAAGATCGACGTGTGCATAATTTCTGTCAAGCTTAGTCTAATTAATTATACAGGAAATAAGCTGGAACGGGGGTAAAAACCACCCCCAAAACAAAAACACACCCAAAAAAAACCACCCCCCAGCACAACCAACAAACACCCACAAACATCCAACCAAACACCACTCCCAAACCACAACAAACACCACCCACCCCCACCCCCCCCCCCCCCCACCAAAATACGTTCCCACCCATGCCGATTAAAGGGGAGTTCCGTACAACCCTGGCCCATCGAATAAACTTTTTTCTGCACACTTATGAAATTAGGAAACCTTAACGGAATTCGGAAACCTTAACGCTTATTCCGTGAAGGGTTTTCGAATTCATAGGTGTGTCAGAAAACGGTGTGTCAGAGGGTAAGGTTACGGAAAACTCACTCGATAAACCTCTAGTTAGGATTTTAAAAATGTTCATTCACTATTGGGCGTATTTGTAAGGATAATCGGTCAAATAAAAAGTAGGATATTTGGGGGTGGGACTAAACTGTATTAGCATGTTGAATTGAAGAGATAGTGGAAAGAGTCTTTTTGTGTTTTCCATTTACATTTGAATTTTGAATATCTTTTCTGAATATATGTTAAATAGGTGTACATTATACAACAAATAACATAGACACAAAATCTGAGTTACAAACGATAAAAATACGGTATGTGTTCTACACCCGTGAAAATATTTAGTTTACTTAAGAATGGCTAAGTGAAATTTAAATATAAAAAAAATACCGATGGTATACTTATTCATGGAATAAATTGTTTAGAAGGCGTGATTCAAATATGAACCCCATTTATGTGTACTTTCATGCCCTACGGAAAATGACCTTTTCCACATTTTCACCCATATCTTTGTAACTAACATCAGAAATATGCCCAAAAGTATAGATTTCTGAGTACATTAGGATGCAAGAATCATTTGAGTACTTTCAAACTAAATCAAACTACTTTATATGACTGATCTTCTTAGATTCAAGATGGCCGCCAAAACGGACCCCGTGGGACAATATTGATTTTGGTAACATCAAAAGTCTTTAAGGAGATGTATGAAAGATTCTAAAAATCATTTAGAATTTATGAGTTTTAAGGGTGTGCATGGGAAACCTATGTTACTTCTGCTTAATGACTAATAATTTTGTATCATAATGGTATCGAGAGATGGGTATCCCTAAGAGACACGTGCTCGTTATTAGGGTTTCTGAGGTGATTCCCTATATTAAACCAGGTTGCAACTTAAAAAGAAACCCATCAGAAACAAGAAATATCACAATGATATTGGCCTGTATCACATAGAAAAATTATTGTGTTGGAAACAGTATCATGATTGCTGGATCTTTGTAGATTGAAAAACAAACCTTTCATACGACTCTATATGTAATCGCATTACTTGGGAGGGCGATTTTTTCCAGTTAAAGAAACACTATCAGTGATTATCCGAAAAAAGTGCAAATATGAATTTTAAATCGGGAATAGTTTAAAAAGTTGAAGGAAAATCTGTAGAATTTTAATACTCCCTTTCCAACTGAAAAATTAAACAGAAACGGAATTGAAGAAACCGGGCATTATTCAAAAATACAAATCTCCATTCACTTACGTGTTTCAGTGCATGAGTGTCCGTACAGACAGTATGACTAATACCCAATTTTGCCTGATTAGCTTGATTCTGGCTTATCATGGTAGGGTATGTTAGGAATACCTGGACACTTTTAACAACATGCAAAAATATTTTTATCAATCGCTAATAGGGCTTTAAGCAGCTATCAGTCACATGAGATTTTTTTCTGTCATCAAACAGTTGCAAATTAAAAAAATTTTTCGAAAGAATTATGTTTGGTTTTGCGAAAAACGGAATGGTATAGTTCGTTGGTTACGATCAAATTGATTTCCAAACTGAACATCCTTCAGCTGGACTCTTTGCCCCTCATATTACGCATCATCAGTTTTTCATAATTGTACATATAGCACGGAGCGTAGGTTGATCTAAAAGAATCTTAGGTCTTAACGGGACTGAACGAGCCTTCATGGTGCGTGCTTGTCTAAGAATAATGATACGTTTGCGATTATTAACACCTTTCGCTGCTACAGAACGTGGAAAATTACTTCTCCACTGAAATTCTTTGTCAACAAGGAATCCCCATATTGAAAAGAGTGCTCATTTATTGTAGTAAATGATAAAATGTCCCCTCAATTTATTTCCAGAATGTCAGTGGCCAATGGGTTATACGTAAACTCAAGCGAACAATCGAGCTATTAATTTATTCAACCAATGGGTCCAACAATACGCGATATCTTTGACGAACGATGTTCAAAATTGAAATGTCGACCCCTATTGTCTGTTTGGGTCCCTTCAAATTTAACAAGCGGTCAGAAATTCCGCTCACTTACTCTAGATTCAATATAGGGCAGTCAGCACCGGAGTCAACAACGTAAAAGTGCATTGTCGAAATCGCAAAACGAAGGGTAGAAATCTGTGGGCTAAAATTTTGTCGCCCGTTTACTATAGAAGTCCATGGATACAAAGGAGGTATTACAATGATTCCGTCATGCGCTGCATGATATTGTGCAGTAGCGCTGAGGAAGGAATGGCAATACCTCATTTGCATCAATGGGACTTCCCATATGAAATGTCTACCCATAGTTTTGGGTCAAGGCAATATTCTTGGCCACAGGTGAAACATGTGCCTTACCCATGATATTAGCAGCTCGTTTCAAATCACCGTTCGCATGCTCCATAATAATGGCGCCTAATGCACACAAACCAACTACTAGCCTACAACAAAACACCCACGTACAAAAAACTTCAATATTGTAATTGTAAATGCGCACAAAAAAGCAAACATGTTACCACCGTACAATGCCCGACTTACATGGTACACTTCACATGAAAGGATGGTTATCCAGCTATATAACAAGGGGTGAAACGCATTCAAAACCAGTCGTCCGTGCGGCGCTGACATTTTGCAAGATTGCACGTGAATAATATCCAGTTTGGTGCGTGTATACACACATAATGTTATTTCGATACAAACAATCCGCCCAAAATATCAGTTGTTGAAATGTTGGGTGCTATTGGGGTGGTTTAAAAGTTGTCTTACCATGGCCACACAACGAATGAAATGACACATCCGTCGTCTTGATTTAAATAAACCGCCTCAATGAATACCTCTTTCACCTAGCGTGGCATTGCATTAGGAGAAAAAAGAGTATTTGCGCACAATGATCCAGGTACCAGTTATACACCTGGCCACCTCTAACACAGACATTAATTTGTATCACTACCGATTCGTGTATGACAAAGGGCACCCACAGTATGTGGAAGAAGCGGAGGACAGCCATGCTTTCTATTGTTGGTAATCTAGGTTTTTGTGGTCGGCAAAACATGCGAGACGGTGGATTTCTAAAGCTTACGTAACCGTTTTGCATCTCTATCTATATAGACCTCTTTGTATATAACCTCTTGTATTTAACAATCAGCCAGTATGTAGATTTTTTTTTCATTAAGGGTATGCAGATTAATTGGTAATGCTCCACACAGTGAAATAGATTTAGGGTGTTATCACATCCCCGTATTGACATCACTGACCTATAAACATGGATAGCGGGCGCCGCACAGTTGATTGGTCGCCGAGTGAAACAACAGGAAGTTGGATTGACCGCACAATGTGGCCTCACTTTATGTCAAAGTGAAAGGAATTTGTATAACAATAGAACATCTGGTGGAATATGTGCACCAGCAGAGGTGTATGCATTGTTTCCGCCATATTGCTAAGGAGAAAAAACTTCCTGTTGTTTCAATCGGGCGAATCAGACCCGCATCCATGTGTAGAGGTCAGTGATTGGCATATATTATCGTGGATTTTTTATTCCTGTCAGTTCATTAAAAATTTTGGGGGAAATTTTCATGTTTTTTCACATTTCTTCTGAGAGGTTGTATACTCTACACAATCAGTACAATAGAATTCGATGTCACGATAGCGGATAAGATTAAGGCCATCATTAAAAAATGTCCCTTTTCTCATGAAGAAAAATAATAAAAGGCAAATGCACTGAGTACATTCCAAACACCAAACTTGAACAAACCTCGTGGAGCATCAGTAATTTATAGGGGCATCAAAGGTTCTTTACGTCACTAAGGATATTAAGAAAACTCCGGAACGTTACATTATTCGTCTGTTCAAAATAATCTTTGGAAAGCTGGTCCAATCATTTAAGTTATTTAGAGTTTGGTCACTCATAACTAACAAACTACAGATATAACGTGGCCTAATCCTCCTCTTCACCAGCTCAATGTCCATGACACTTAATCCGTCTTTGATGAGGAAGTGATAGCGTGTATAAGACTTTATATGGCAATCTATTCAATTGAATATGGTATGACGCCCTTTACATATATTAATACAAAAAAAGTTCATGTAAAATGGTTAAAGCATCCTATCCGTTAAACAACGTTAGGATTTCAGCTGTTAATACGGTTTTTAGTTTGATCTCAACACATCCCCCCCCCCCCCCTTTCCATCTCCAAATGAATTCTTACGATCGACAATATGCGTTTACTGACAGATAAAAATCAGACTATAGCTGTTCATGACGAATATGGCAAACATAAATAACCCTTCAAAATCTTTAAAAATGTAGGTCGTGAAGATATTGACTTCTAAATCAGGGAAAATGAATAGAAATAGGATTAAAGGACAATATACTTACAAGATTTATGTTCTGCACAAATAGGCCAGGCTCAAAAAAATTTCTCTCATGACTTTTGTCCCTCTATCTTTTTTTTGAAAGACAGTATAAACATTGGGTCAAAGTATGAACAAACAGCAAAATCACAAGATTTCTTTTATCGTGAACCGAGGAAAGGAATTGCGTGCTGGAAGTAAGACAAAATAACTCACACCAACGCGGTGACGTCGTAACATTCGAAATCTGTTCAATTGCGGGCCACAATAAAATAACTAACAATGGACCAAAATCGAAAGAATGGACGTGCTGTTCCGGGCCGGGACGATTTGTTGAAATCATTAGCTCAATTGTTCGCTGTAGCATGTTAAGTATGTGTATCAATTGCTCATGAAAATATTCTAGAAAAATTGAGTTGACGTTTGATTATTTTCTTAAAATAATTGTGCACTTATTTCCATGTGGCGGACATAGATGTAATGGTGAAAATGTTAGTGAAGAAATATAAGTTATCCAAGGTCTGATAGCACGAACATTCGAATTAAAGGTCATGTAATTTGCATTTTTCAAAAATGGAAGACAGAATAACAAAGAAATCACTTTATCAGTGCCATTACAGAAAGAGGCGACATTGATATTCTTTAAATTTTGGGTGGTAGATTTTCTTCTTTGATGCTTATTACTCTTAAAAATACCTTGTCACATTGACGTGGTACCAGGTCTTTGAGTGCAAATCAATTACCGCTCATGGACAGAAAAACCAAGGGCCTTCTTTAACAGAGATATTGACACAAGAGGGTCATCTGAAGAGCAAGTGTAACACATTCTAGAGTTATGTCCGTAGTTTGTGTGTCGGTTGTTAGTTATGTTGTTTAAAGCCAGTTGACTCTAAAACAGAAAACTCGATTAATTGAATAGCATCATGATCGTAGCAATGTCAACATGAATATTTCCAATCTCCACACATGAGAGGGGACCTTGAGATAGAGAACGTAGTCAACAAGATATTATGGTTCGACGGCCAATATACTCCGGATCATTCTACAGGTCTCTCCAGACTTCATAAACAGACGCATATTAAAATTCTTACGATCATTAGGTGAAAACGTTGTAGTAGTAGTATTCATTGCAGGACTTATTAGGTTGCACGTAGTCAGATTCTTCAACCATCCCAGCGTTAGTGGTCTTCATGTTGAGGTTGCTTCGTTTTCCTTGTACAGGTCAAGGCTGGTAGGAATTGTTTGTCTTGAACCGAACGCATGTCTTGGTATTCCTGTTTCTTCAATCCCGTATATCATCAGTACAATTTGATTCAACTCAGCATAGGTTGGCTGCTGTTGGTCTTGCTTGGTTTCTTCTTTGGAAGTGGTGCTGTTGATGATTCTTTGTTTCAGTTTGCCAAAGATAGAATACAAGGACGCACATTGCAATTATAGTCATAATCAGAGAACAACGAATGCTGCGATCCAGCCTGCGGAAGAATCTTGGGTGGAGAATGGTGTTCTCCGGAGTTGTGATCGGTTCTCGTACATAGAGGACTGCCGAGCCTCGAGCATCGCCCGTCATAGATCCAATCAAGCAAGAAATCACGGTATCGTTATCACTGAGGGACGAATTGGATAATGCGAACTCTAGTTCCCGCTTATACTAATATGGATACAGGGATTTCGGGACGGATTCCCATATAATTGATGCAGCGTTCATCTCAGATGACGTACATTCGAATTCAGCATTATAAATTGATGAACTGGTTAAGTGTTTGGGTTAAAATTTGGCAACAGAATCAGGCCAAATTACATTCAGGTCACATGACATCTTGCATCGTCCTAGTCGTAAATACGAGCTACACAAGAAACATTGAAGTTTTGAATTTTGTGAACGCATTGATTACTAGGTCAAATGAAATGGGTCGCCTATCGACCAAATGGTAGTGGTCCATGGGCACTACTCCATTACATCACTGTTTGACCACCTAAAACCAATATATATCGTTAATTTCAAACCCAAGTAGCAGGAATAACAGGATTATTCCTCATAGTCTCAACTAATTTGATGAAGAATTTCAATGGGGGGTGTCACAGAGCAAATCAGATTAGGGCTCGCTTAACACTAACGGAAACAGACTCCAGCCCTAAAATATTTTTCCTCAGAGCCGAGGGTCGCCATTGTAAACAGCACAGACATAATTTCCGCTGTCGCCGATTATTGTAATGATTTAGTCCAATTGGACTAATGTCTCCTGTGAATTAAAATTACGAACAAAATCCTGTGCGAGAATCCGGGATAGCTGCAACCTTCTCATAGTTGACTGTCACAAATCGTGTACTATCTTTTTGCCAGGACACTGTGTATGCGGGGATAGGACCGTCAAACTTGCCCACGAGCGAGCATGCGAAATCCTGCCAGCGCGGTTGCGGAATGTATGCATCAAGGAGTTGTACTGATATTATTTGCAAAACTTGTAAAACAAACGCAGATCCAATATACACAGCGCCATGTGGCAACAGCGAGGTGGGGATGAATTGGAGCTGATTGCTGAATGATACCGAAAAATATTACTCAACCATGCTATGAACTTCAATCGTGGGGGTATTCATGCTTATTCTTTTTATTTGAATTGAATATGGACATTATTTATGGTTTACTGCCATCATTGGCATAAACAGCACGAAGTTTAGATTAAGGTGGAAATCAGGTGATGCCCAGGTTTAGTGCACTTCTATATCTCCAACATGTTTGAAAAAAAAAAAAATAGTATCTTTCATTTTTGAGGCAAGTGCTATATTTGGGAACCAAATGTATGTGTCGTATTACAGAAAATGCAACAGTCCTAACGTTAGTAGCGACTGGGATTAAATTAAAAACTATTGGGGAGATCTGTGCAACTTACCGAAAGGAAAAAAGGTATAATAAGGTCATGAATATTAATTAAGCGGCGTTTTCAAAAGCGCTAATATATTGAATGCCTTTTTATTATGAATATCATGAAATAGCTATCTTCTGTGGTTGATGCATTTTTTTCAAGAGCTTTAATTTGATACTACAATTAGTTCATTGCTACGCTCCTAGCCGAAGTTAGGACTGTTGCCATGATACTGTAGTCGCAAAAAATCTGCAAAGGCGGAGAAAATCGAATGGAAGTATAAAAACGCAAAATTTGATATAATTTGCATACTATGTTCAGCATTATGTCAGCATGGAATTCACAAGGGAAAACATATTGAACATTGTGTATATTTTTTTATTGTTTTGAAACTGCCATTCGCATGAATGTTATAATGAGAAAAGATAACTTTTGGACGCAATAGGTAGTAAATTGCGTGGGGAAAAAGAATGTCAAAGCTTAAAATCCACATCCCCTTAACCGGATTATGTAATCATTAAAAGTGCTATTTTGAGCCTTGATTCATAATACCACTTTAATACAGCAGGTGAGTGAGTCTTTTTGTCTGCCTCAAATCTCTCGCTAAATTAAAAACTTGTGAAAGGAAAGTATTGAACAGCATGATCAGCCTATATTACCCCATACTGTGTGTAGCCATCTTTGAAAGGTTGAATCAGTCTATTTATGTGCAACGTGAACTTTCATTATCACAATGTTGCAGTATTGCTAAAAGGTGTACTACAGAATTCAGAAACGGTAGAGTGTTTGTTGTGTTGAGATGCAAGTGATTGTTGATAGATGATCCAGCTTTTTGCAAGTGCAATGGACAGTTACAGTTCCCGAGGTACACAGAAAATTGTTTGTCACACATGTGTTTTACCATCACATAACCATGACACAGGCCGGGTAGTGCTAATATATCGAGTGCCTTTATATATCCAGTGACATAGGTGTCTTCTGTGCTGTGGTTGTCTGGTTGATTTTATAGTTCTTTTTCAATGAGCTAATTTGATACTAAAAATTAGGTCATGGCATGCTTCCGCCGAGTTATGATGTGTCGTGATGTATGTCGCGAAAATCTGCAAAGGAGAAAATCGCATTTGAAGTATAAAAACGCCAAATATTGAAAGTGTTCTGCATTATGTTCAGCATGGAATTGACAGGAAAGATAAATGACAAATTTTTGTTATAATGAATTTTAAAAAGAAACATGTTAAAAATCGCTTAGTTAAAAACAATAGAAAAGGAAATTGTTATAATTTTTTTTTTATTGTTTTGAAACATTCGCCACTGAATGGTTATAAAACTGGACAAGATACCTTTTGGAGCAATAAGTAAAGAATTGCGTGGGGAAAAGGCATGTCAAAACTTAAAATCCCGTTTCCGTTTTTTTTAGAGAAATGATATCCTTAAAAGTGAGCCTTGATTTTCCTAATAACCCTTTCAATTACAAACAGGTTGAGGAGTCTTTTCTGGTCAAATCTCTCGCAAAATCAAAACTGTGAAAGGAACGTATGAACATCCGATCAGGACTATGTTACCACTACTGCGTGTTGCCTCGTTAGAGTTCTTCCATCTGCTCTTGATCTTGCTCTCTTGTATAAGTGTGTCTTATGTACCCTGTAAGGCCATACTTCGCCGCTGTCCTTTTATTGGATGCCACTCGGTAAGTCTTTTTGACATCTGTAGGTCTGGGTGTGTCTGGATTGATGTCCTGCCATCTCCACCTTTTGATTCTTATATCTATGGATGTCTTTCACTTGGGTTATTTGCCTAATTTCTGTGTTGCGAACTCTGTCTCTTAAAGTGAGATAAAGCATTCTCTTTCCCATTGCTCTTTGGGCTATATTTGGTTCAATTGTGTTCCATTTCATATTAGTTGTTGACCAAGTCTCGGCTCCATAGATCCATGTTTGTAAGCACACAATGAGCACCACACTTGATGTTCTTCTCAGTCAACAAGTTTTTGTGCACTTCCAAAGCATCTCAATCTTCTGTATGCGGATGAGGACCTCCTCTGATATGTTGGGTCCATATCAGTGTTGGCCACAGATATCTAAAGCTTTCAACTTTCTCCATTGGACGATTCGCTTCTGTATGTTCTTTGTATAATAAGTAGGTAAAATCATTTAAGTACCATTATACATCTGTAATAAAACCCGTCTAAATTCCCGGTCCTTTAGGAGAGGTAGTTGTATATGGACATATCTGCATCTTAGGTCGGTTAAAATCCCTCTCCATTCAATGTGATTCCATTTTCGTCTAGATTGGTTCTAAGATTTAATCTGTACTGATGATGGAACTAATACTCTTAGTCTTGGGATTTACACCATTATCTAGGGTCAGTATAATGTAGAGAGGTAAGCTATTACATCTTTCCTGACTCCATTCTTTCTCAGTGCAGCAACCGTATCTTTCATGCATTTTCTAGAATACCGATTCCAGGGGGGATAGGGGGCATAAAGTTGATATTCATTTGATTTTCAATTAGTTGATGATTTTATAGTCTGTACACGGTCTGTGGTGGAAAACAGCTTCTCTAAACCCTGCCTCGTCTGGTTTGATACTGGTCAAGATACATTTCAGTCGGTCTTTGAATTATCTTGTGAAAAATATTGTATACATGTGAGAGAAGGTGCTTGGGCAATAGTTATAAATCGGCCTTTTCTTCCTCGTTGTGATAGGGGGGATTTTTGGCCACTTTCCACTCTGGGTATTTTTTGTTTGTTTCTTTTCTATGAACCATACTCTTTAAAGAGACAGGCACATTTGAAAAATAGTGCGCCCTCAAGATTTTCAAAATCGAAATTTTGACAGGTGTAAAGCTTTATATATAAAACGCCTCACCCGAAATGATAAGACCAATCAGCTTCCTCTGGGAAACAGAACGATTTATAATTTAGCGAAAGTCAGCAGACGACGAAAATGGCTTTTAACACACGAAAACACACACTCCGTATGCATGGTTCTCACGCTATGTTTAAACCGTGTGACCGGTCTAAAACATTGCGGTTTTAATATCAGTGAGTACGAGTCAAAAATAGCATGTAATATAAACATTTGTTGATTTCAAGTTATGGAAAAACTTAAAAGGTGGCCTACAAATTACTGGATATCTTTATCCTCTATCAATGTCCTTATCTGTTTGAGGGTATGTTATTTTAGTGTAAAATATTTCACTGTTCTTCCAATGAATAGGAATATCATTTGAGAGCAAATTGAAGAAAGTTCAATCTTTGTGCAAAATGTGCCCCCCCAAAAAAAAAAAAAAAAAAAAAAAAAAAATGCAGCACTTTAAAGAGGTGTATGAGAAGAAATTTAGAGATAGATAGAGTTTGCATAATAAGACGGTGTGTTGTTGATTCTCCCCACGCCCCTCTTTTTCCCCCCCGCCTCCCCTCTTTCCTCCCCCCTTCCACCGCTATTCCAACCCCTAGCCCTCCACTCCACTGTGTACCGCCCTGCGTCCCCACTACCCTCTTCTCAATTCCCCTTCCATTATCCCTTCGTATTCCCCCCGCCTTGAAATCATCCCCTTCCTTCCCTTAGATTACCACTCCTCTTCCGTTATCTTCCTTACCCAACACTTTGAGAGATCTAGAAATTTTGCGTCGCCATACCACCTGCTTTTAAAGCGGCACTGGCACCATTTTCACAACATATGAAATTTATTCAATTTGCTCTCAAATGATAGGTCTAGGCCATGGAAGAACAGAGATATATTGTACACATAAAAATAACATACCCCAACACCGAAAGGACATTGATATGCGGATAAAGATATCAGGTATTTGTAGGCCAACTTTACGTTTTCCATAACTTTACATCAACAAATGTTTATATTACATGATATTTTGCTCGTACTCACTGATATTAAACCGCAAAGGTTATAGAACGATCAAAAAGGTTACAGAGCGTGAGAACATGCATACGGAGTTGTGTGTTCTGTGTTTAAAAGCCATTTTTTCGTCGTCTTGCTGGAATTCGCTAAATTAGAAATCGTTGTTACCCATAAGGAAAGCTGATTTGGTATTAATCAGTTAGGCCTGAGGGCTTTTATATTAAAAAGCTTTACAACCATGCAAAATATCGTTTTGAAAATCTTGAGGGTTGGCACATTTTTCAAGTGCCAGTTGTCTCTTAAAGAGTATTTGTTCAATAGAAAAAAGAAACAAACAAAAATACCCAGAAAGGTGGAAAGTGGCAAAAATCACCCTACCTCACAAGAGGAAGAAAAGGACAGAGATTATTAAGAACTATTGCCCAAGCAGCCTCTCTCATGTATACCAAGATTTTCACAACGAATTCAAAGGACACTGAAAAGTATCTTGGACCAGTATCAAACCAGAGAACGAGAAGGTTTAGAGAGGGTTTTTCACCACAGACCGTGTACAGACTATAAAATTTAATCAACTAATTGAAAAGTCAAATGACTATCAACTTTATCCTATCCTGGAATCGTATTCTATAGAACATGATGAGATACGTTTGATGCACTGAGAAGATGGAGACAGGAAAGAGGTAAGTAAGACCTATCTAATATATACTGAGACTAGAAATGGTTGTATCCAAAGAACAAGAGTAATTTTATCACAGCAGCAGTTAGAAGAAATCTTAAAGAATTTAATCAGAAGAAAAGGGAACACACGATGGAGAGGGATGTTTAACAGACCTAGATTTGCAGATTGATGTTCCATTATACAAAACCTCTCTAAAGGACGGAAATTTAGACGGGGTTTGGTTTGATTACACAGAGATATGGTATTACAATATTGATAACTATGAGACAACGAAACAATAACAGAAGCGAATCGTCCAATGGAGAAGGAAGGTGAAGCTTTAGATATCTGTGGCCAACACTGAATATGGCGCCAACATAGCCGAGGAGGTCCTCATCGCATAAAGAAGAATTGGAGATGCTTTGAATGCACAAAACTTGTTGACTGAGACGCACATCAAGTGTGTGATCCGTGTGTGTACAAAACATGGATTAGGAGCAGAGACGTGGTCAACAACTAATATGAAATGGAACCACATTGAAACAAATATAGCCCAAAGAGCAATGGGAAAGAGAATGCTTGACTCTCCTTAAGAGACGAGTTAGCAACACAGAAATTAGCAAATAACCCAATGTTGAAAGACATCCATAGATATAAGAATCAAAATGGAGATGGCCCACATCCTACCAGGAACAACACAAGACAAACAGAGGGTCAAAGACTTTACAGCGTGGCAGCAAGAAGGAAAAGCGGCCTGAAGATTGCATTAAAGGGTACATAAGACAACAGATTAGCAAGAGAAGCAGAGCAAGAATAGATGGAAACGCTTAAAGGAGGGCAAAAAGCAGAGTGGGGAACATAGCGATCGTGATGTTCCATACGTTCCTTTCACAGTTTTGATTTTGCGAGAGATGCCAGAAAAAAAAGAATCACTCAACTGTTGTATTAAAGTGTATTAGGAAAATCAAAGTCACTTTTAAGGATATCCATAATCTAAAAAAAAACGGAAAAAACGGGATTTAAGTTTTGACATGCTTTTTCCCCACGCAATTATTTATTATTGCGTGACAAAAGTTATCTTTCATTATAACATTCAGTGCGATGTTTCAAACAATAAAAAAAAAAAAATTAAACAATTTCTTTAGTTTAACAAGCGATTTTTTCTAAATGTTTCTTTTAAAATTCATTATACACAAAACATTTCATGATGTTGTCCCCACTTGTAAATTCAGCTGAACATAATGAGCACAATTCAAATTTGGCGTTTTATACTTTCAAATGCGATTTTTCTCCTTGCAGATTTTTTCGCTACATACATCACGGACAAACAGTCAAACTTGCGGCTATGGAGATTGTAATGGCTTAATTTAGTATACAAATAAAGCTCTGAAAAGAAACTTGAAAAGAATATAAATCAACCAGACAACCACAGCACAGAAGACACCTATTTCAGCAGTTTATATAAAGGCAATCGATATATAGCACTACGCCGGCCTGTGTCATGGTATGTGATGGGAAAAACAACATGTGTGACAAGACATTTTCTGTGTACTCGGGAACTGTACCGTCCATGCACTTGCAAAGCTGCATCATCTATCACAATCACTTGAATTTTCAACACACAAACAAATCTATCCTTTCCTGAACTTCTGTAGTAAACCTGTTAATATCAACTTAATGCAAACATTGTATAATGAAAGTTCACGTTGACATTAAATCGACTGATTCCAACCTTCAATAGAGGGTACACACATAGTGGGTATATTAGCATGATCATGATGTTCAAGACGTCTCCTTTCAAAAGTTTAATTTGCGAGGATTTGAGCAGAAAAAAGATCACTCAACTGCTGTATTTAAAGTGGTATTAGGGAAATCAAGGTCAATAATAGAACTTTTAAGGATCTACATATCTAAAAATGGATTTAAGCTTTGACATTCTTTTTCTCCACGCATGTACTACTTATTGCGTCCAAAAGTTATCTTTCAGTAGAACCTTCAGTTGCGAATGGCAGCTTTCAAAACAATAAAAAAATATAACAAAATGGTCAATAGTATTTCCTGGTGAATTCATGTTGCAACATAAGTACTGAAACATCGCTATGCAAATTATATGCCAAATTGGCCGTTGTTCTACTTCAAATTCGATTGCTCCTTTGCAGATTTTTGCGACATACAGTATATCATGGCAACAGTCATAACGTCTGTTAGGAGCGTCTCAATGAATAATGGTAGTATCAAAATGAAAGCTCTTGAAAAATATGCAATCAACCACAGAAGATAGCTATTTCATGATATTTCATTCCTATAAACGGCATTCAATATATTAGCGCTTTTGAAAAAGCCGATAATAATATTCATGACCTTATTATACCTTTTTTTCCTTTCGGTAAGTTCACCGATCTCCCAAGAGTTTTAATTTAAGCCCAGTCGCCTACCTAAAGTTAGGAATGTTGGCATTTTATGTAATACGACACCATAACATTTGGTTACCAATATAGCAACTGCTCAAAAAAATGGAAAGATTACATTTTTTTTTTCAAACATGTTGGAGATATAGAAGCTGCATAAACGCATCACCTGATTTCCACCTTAATCTAAACTTCGTTTGTGTTATGAGCAATGATGCAGTAAACATAAATAATGTATATTCAATTCAAATAAAAAAGAACTAAGCCATCTAGAATACACCCACGTAAGTGACAGTTCATAGCATGTTTGAGTAATTATTTTTTGGTAAATCAGTCAAGCAAATGATCAGCTCAATTCAGTCCACCTGCGCTGTGCCCACATGGCGCTGTGTATATTGATATGCGTGTGGTGTAACAAGTTAAAATAATATCAGGACAACTCCTTGATGCATACATTCCGCAACCGACTCTGGAAGGATTTCGCATGCAACTCTCGTTTGCAAGTGACGGTCTATCCCCCGCAAGTACACAGTGTCCTGGCAGAAAGATAACACGATTTTGACAGTCAACGATGAGAAGGTTGCAGCTGATCCGGATTCTCGCAAAGATGATTTTTGTTCTTATTTAATTCACAGAGGCATTAGTCAATTGACATAAACTCATACATTAAGCGACAACGGAAATTATGTCGGGCTGTTTACAATGGGACCCTCGTCGGAGGAAATATTTTAGGGGCTGAGTCTGTTTCCGTTAGTGTTAAGCGAGCACCTAATCTGATTTGCTCTGTGACAACCCATTGAAGTTCTCAGCAAATTAGGTGAGACTATGAGGATGATCTGTTATTCTGATAGCTTTGGGTTTGAAATAAGATATTATGGTTTTGAGGATGGTCAAACGGATGGTAATGGAGTAGTGAACAGGACCACTACAATTTGGCGATTCGAGATTAGGGACCCATATGCCAGTTTGACTAGTAATCAATGCGTCACAAGAATTCAAAACATTCCAATTTTTCTTGGTAGCTCTTATTTTACTGACTGGATCGTGCCAGATTGTCATGTGTACGATGATGAATGTAATGTGGCCGGATTAGTTGCCACAATTTACCCCAAACAAATTTAACAGTCATCAAAGTGATTAATGCATGAATTCGATGTACGTCATCTGCAGAAGGAACGCTGCATCAAATTATATGGGAATCCGTACCCGAAATCCCTTGATCCAGTTAGTATACAGCGGAAATAGAGTCGCATTATCAATCTTCCTCCAGTGATAACGATACCGTGATTCTTGCTTGATTGGATCTATTGAGGGGAGGCTGGCTTCGGCAGTCCTCTATGTACGAGAACCGATCACAACTCCGGAGAACACCAATTCTCAAAGCCCATGTTCTTCAGAAGGGCTGGGATCCAGCATTCGTTGTTCTAATGTAGGACATAAGGCCAATGGTGCGTACCCTTGTATCATATTGGGAAACTGAAACAAAGAATCATCAACAGCACCAATTCCAAAGAAGAAGAAACAAGCAAGACCAACGCCGCCAACTATCGCCACTGGTTGAATCAAAATGGTACTGAGGAATATACGGGATTGAAGAAACAGCAACGGAATAATACCAAGACATTGAGTATCGGCTCAAGACAAAACAATGCCTACCAGCCTTCACCTGTACCAAGGAAAACCGAAAGCAACTAACAACATGAAGAACACTAACGCCTGGGATGGTTGAAGAATCTGACTACGTGCAACCTAATAAGTCTGCAGATGAAGACTACTACTACAACGTTTCACTAATGAGCGTACAGAATGTTAAGATAGAGTATGTTTATGAAGTCTGAGAGGAATCTGTCGAAGAGCCGGGAGTAGATTGCCGTACGACCAGAATATCTTGTGACTACGTTCTCTATCTCAAGGTCATTCCAATGTGGGGAAGATTGGAAATATTGCATGTTGACATTGCTGACGATCATGTGCTATTCAAATATAATCGAGTTTAGGTTATTAGAGTCCAACGGCTTTAAACAACATAACCTAACCCAAACGACACACAAAACTAGCGGACATATCTGATGTGTTAATCACTTGCTCTTCAGATGAACACTCTTGTGGCAAAATCTTGTTAAGATGCCTTGTTTTCTGTCCATGAGCGTATTGTATTGATGGCACTCAAAAACCTGGTACAAGTCAAATGTGACAAGGTATTTTTAAGAGTAATAAAAGCATCAAAGAAGAAAATTACCAAACCAAATTTAAAGAATATCAAGTCGCCTCTTTCATCGTTAGCAATGATTAAAGTAGATTCTTTGTTTATTATGCTTCATTTTAAAATGTTCAACTTACAATGCCCATTTTAATCAGATGTTCGTGCTACCGGACCTGGGGATAACTTATATTTCTTTCACTAAATTTTACATGAAAAGCGGTTGTCCCCACATGGGAATAGTGCACATTATTTATAAAAAATAATCAAACGTCAACTCAATTTTATATCTAGAATATTTCAGTGAGCAAATGATACACATAAACCTTAACATGATAAGCGAAACAATTGAGCTAATGGATATTCACAATCGTCCCGGCCCGGGAAAACACGTCATCATTCTTTCGATTTGGTTCCATTGGCATTATTGGTATTGTTGCACGCAGTTAACAGATTTCGGAATGTTACCGAAGTCACAGGTTGGTGTGTGAGTTAATTTGTCATTTAATTCAAGCACGAAATTCATTTCTCGTTCACGATAAAAGAAATCTGTGTTTGCTGCTTGCGTGCAACTAACTTTGACCAATGTCTTATTCTTTCAAAAGAAAGATAGAGGGACAAAAAGTCACTGAGAGAAATTTTGTGAGGGGCATATTGGTTGGAGAACATAAATCTCGTAAGTATATTGTCTGTATCCCTATGTCTATTCATTTCCTGATTTTAGAAGTCAATAATCTTCAGGACCTACATTTTAAATTTTGACGCGGGTATTGCGGTTGCCATTTACGTCATGAACAGCTTATAGTATTGATTTTTTATTCCTGTCCGTAAACGCATATTGTCGATGGTAAGAAGTTCATTTTGAGAGGATGTGTTGAGATCAAAACCCCAAAAAGCCGGTATTAAACAGCTGAAATGCTCAACTTTGTTTACAGCATCTGACTGCTTAACAACTTTACATGAACTTTTTTGTATTTAATATCTAAAAGGATCTACCAGATCAATTGGAAAGATTGCCATATCAAAGTCTGAGACACGCTATTCATTCCCGTCAATCAAAGAACGATTAAGTGTCATGGACATTGAGGATGGGTGAAGAGGAGGATTTAGTCCAATAATATTGAGTTTGTTATGTTATGCGTGCACAAAACTCTAAGTGACTTAAATGATTGGGACACCAAGCTTGTACAAAAATTATTTCTGAACAAGACGAATAAATGTAAACGTATCAGATTTCTTAATCTTCTTAGTGACGTACAGAACTTGATGACTCTACTACTGTGAAGGCTCCAGAGTGTTGTTCAAGGTTTGGGTTGGAATTATGCGGTGCATTTGCCTGGTAATATTTTCTTCATGAGAAAAGGGACATTTTTTAAGTATGGCCTTAATCTGATCCGCCATCTGACACGAATTTTATTATGATTGTGTAAAAGTATACAACCTCTCAGACCGAAGGGAATCTTCGACACGCCCCCAAAAATTTTTAATGAACTGACAGGAATAAAAAATCCTACTATAATAGATGCCAATCACTGACCTCTACATAGCGGGTCTGAGTCGCCGAATTGAAACACCAGGAAGTTGCTTTTCGCCTTAGCAATAGGCGGGAAACAATGCTACACCTGCTGGTGCACATATTCACACAGATGTTCTATGGTTATACAAAAATTACTTGAACTTTGACAATAAAGTGAAAAAGCCACAGTGTGCAGGTCAAAACACTGCAACTTAATGTGTTTCACTCGGCGACCAATTAACTGTGCGGCAGCCCGCATCCAGTGTAGAGGTCAGTGATGTCAATACGGGGAGGTGATAACAACTAAATCTTTAAAACTGTGTGGGCAGTAACAAGGAATATGCATACCCTTGAGAAAAAAATCTACATCCTGCCTTGATTGTAAAATCCAAGGATGTTAATATACAAAGAGTTCTATATAGTAGGCGCAAACGTTAAGTAATCTTTAGAAATTCACCGTCTCGCATGTTTTGCCGACCCACAAAGAAAAACCTAGGAGTCCAACAAAGAATAGAAAGCAATGGCTGCCTCCGATTCTTCCACATACTGGGGGTGCGGCTTGTAATACACTAATCGGGTAGTGAGTGATACCAATTAATGTATGTGTAGAGGTGGCACAGGGAGTGTAATAATAGTGTACTGGATCATTGTGCTAAGATTCTCTTTTTCTCATAAGGCATGCTACGCTTAGAGTGAAAAAGAGTATTCATTGAGGCGGTTATTTAAATCAAGACGCATGATGTGTCATTTCATTCGTGTGTGGCATGGGTATTTTTAGGACAAAAAAGTTAACCACCCATAGCACCCACCATCAACAACTTTTATTTTGGCGGATTGTTGTATCGAATTGACATATGTGTGTATACAAGCACCCCAAACTGATACTCTTCCGTGCAATAGTCAAAATGTCATCGCCCAGCACGGACGATGGTTTTGAATGCTCACCCCTGGTATATAGACGGATAACCCAATCCTTCCTGTGAGTGTACATGTAAGTCGGGCATGTAGGTGGCTAACATGTTGGCTTTGTGCTCATTTAACAATTACAATTATTGGTTTTGTGTGTACGTGGGTGTTTTGTTGTAGGCTAGTAGTTGGTTTGTGTGCTTTCAGGAGCAATGATTATGTGAGCATGCTAACAGGTGATTTTGATTTGAAACCGAGCCGCTAAGTATCTGGTAAGGCACCAGTTGCAAATGGGGCCAAGAATATGCCGTGGACCCAAAAATTTGGTAGAATTTTCATATGGAAGTCATGGAGCAAATGAGTATTGCCACATTACAGTCCGTCAAGGCGCTATGACCCAATATATGCAGCGCCTGACGGCGGAATCAATGTAATACCTCCTTGCATCCAGGGGGACTTCTATATGAAACGGGGCTACCAAAATTTTCAGCCCACAGATTCTACCCATCGGTTTTGCGATGTCGACACAATGCACTGTCGTTGTGACTCGGGTTGCTGAGCTGCCCTATATTGATCTAGAGTAAGTGAGCGGAATAAGCTGTGTCCGCTTTGTTAAATTTGAAGGGACCCAAAACAGACACTAGTGGTGTCGGACCTTTCCATTGAACATCTTCGCCAACGAGATAGCGTATTGTTGGACCCAGTGGGGAATATTAATGCTCTATTGTTCGCTTGGTTTACGTATACCCATTTGGCCACTGAAAATTTCGGGAAATAAACTTGAGGTGACATTTTATTAATTTTTAAAACTTCATCTCAATCAATTCAATGTACTCATTCCATTGTTGACAAAAAAATTTCAGTGGCGGACGTAAAGTTCTCCACAGTTCTGTGAGCACGGAAGGTAGGTAATAATCGCAAACGTATATTATTCTTAGACAAGCACGCCACCATGTAAGCTGTTCAGTCCCGTTAGACTAAGATTCTTGGAGATCAAACACTAAACGGAGCCGTGCTATATGTTACAATATGAAAAACTGAATGATTGCGTAATATGAGGGGCAAAGAGGTCCAGCGCCGGAAATGACGTATGTCAGGTTTGGAAATCAATTTATCTATCGGAAAACAACGAACTAGACCAATGACACTTTTCGCAAAACCAAACAGAAATTCTTTCGAATTTTAGCCAACTGTGCTGCTGATCAAAAAAAATTTTCATGTGACTGATTAGCTGCTTAAGGCATCAATAGCGATTTGATAAAAATATTTTTGCAGGTTTGTTTGTTAAAAGTACAGGTATCTAACATATCCTACAAAATATAAGGCCAGTAAACAAGCAATCAGGCCAACCAAAATTGCGGTATAGTCCTTACTGTCGTACGGACACTCATGCACTAAAACACGAATTGAATGGAGATTTGTATTTTGAATTACTGCCGGTCTTCAATTCCTTTTCGTTAATTTTCAGTTGGAAAGGTAAGGTATTAAAATTCTACAGAGTTTCCTGCAACTTTTATAAAACTATCCTATTTTAAAACTATTTCCACTTTTTTCGGATTAAAATCACTGATAGTGTCATTCAACTGGAAAAAAAATCGCCACTCCACAGTAAGCTATTACATATAGAGATCGTTGAAAATGTGTTTTTCATTCCAAAGATCCAGGCAATTCATTGTACTTTTTCCAACACAATAATTTTTCTATTGTGATACAGCATATCATTTGTGATATTGTTCTTATGGGTGTATTTTTAAGTTCAAACTGGACTTATAGGGATCACCTCAGAACACCCAAATACGAGGCACGTGTATCTTAGGGATACCCATCTCTTCTGATACCATTATGTATACCAAATTAATTAGTTAGCAGATTACATAAGGTTCCCATGCACCCCACTTAAAACGATAAATTCTAACCTGATTTTAGAATCTTTATGACATCTCCCCAAAGAACTTGATGTTACCAAAATCAAATATTGTCCCTACGGGGTCCGTTTGGCGGCATCTTGAATCTAAGAGATCAGTTATAAAAAGTAGTTCGATTTAGTGAAAAGTATCTCAATGATTCGTCTCATCCTACGGAAATCAGAAAAATATATACTTTGGCTTTCTGATGTTTAGGTACAAAGATATGGGTGAAAATGTGAAAAAGGTTTCATTGCCGTAGGGCATTAAGTTACACATAAATGGGTGTTCATATTGGAATAACGCCTTCCTAAACAATTTATTCCATGAATAAGTATACCATACGGTATTTTTTTACTATATAAATTCACTTTAAGCCATCTTAAGTAAACTAAATATTTTCACGGGTTAATCAATACTACAACATGATCAAAAGACTGGAAGAGAGTCGTTTTGCTTCCCCTTCCAAAGAAAAGTGATACCCGTGAATGTGCTATAAAAACCACACAATTTCCTTTATGCCACACGCAAGCAGGACTCTACTATACATAATAGCAGAAAGAATTAGGAACCATCTACAAGAGGAATTGCCATCAGAACAAGCAGGTTTTAGAAAACGTAGAGGAAAAAATCGGCAACCTCAGAAACTCGACGGAGATCTGAGCAGAGAATTTCAACAACCACTTTTTCTCTGCTTTATTGATTATTCAAAATCTTTTGACTGTGTCCAACATAAAGAGCTTTGGAAGATTATAACATAGGTGGGCTTTCCGTCACATATTATTCAACTCATACAGTCGCTCTATCAAGAGCAAGAGCTAAGGAATAGATCAGAGAATGGAGACACCGAATGGTTCACTATTGGGCCAGGAGTGCGTCAAGGTTGCATCTTTTCACCTTACTTGTTCAACACTTATGTTGAATATGACATGAAGGTTTTCTATGGACTTGACGGTCAAGTTTCAGTTGTGGGAAGAACAATTACTAACCTGTAATATGCTGATGATACAACATTGACAGCAAGAACATCTGAGGAATTACTTCAACTCATTGAGAGAGTGAAGGCAGCAAGTGAACACTAATGTCAAGAAGACTATGAACATGGTATGTGGAGAAGAAATACATCTTAGCATAATGCTTTATGGAGAAGAAGTTGAATCGGTGATCTTGGGTTGCTAATTACTATAAAGATGGCAGTTCTGCAGAAATTTAGAGACGCCAAGCCATGGCAAAACCAGCAGCCTCCACGTGTTATCTTGAAAGATAGAAACATCAAAAGAGCTACAATATCCGGGCGATGAAACCTTACTTTTTCCAGTTGCACTGTACGGCTATGAAACGTGGGCAGTTGGAAGAGCAGACAGGAAAGCTATATCAGGGAACGGTTTGGTGCAGCGTATATACCCTCGTCTTTCACCAATGAGGTCTCAGGTTCGATCCCTGATAGGAGCTTGTTCTCGGTGGCACGTGAATTTGGTTTCTCGAGCCATACTCGTTCCCGCAGGTTTTCCCGGGGTGCTCCGGTTTCCTCCTGCTTCTAAAATCGAGCTTCTTGGCATAACTCCGTTCTGGTATTATGGTTTTTCTGTTGTGCTGCGCGCCTTTCATGGCTGCCTCACAGCGCCTTGACCACGTTTACTGGATATTTCGCGCGTTAAAATGCACAATTAATAGCTGCTTAAAGCTGCTTAGAATTCATGGAGAGATCTTTCATCGCTAATGAATTTGTCATTGGGAAACAGCATTCACTAACAGCCCAGATTCCTGATAACGCAATGTTACAATTTTATTGACATTATAGCAGGCAATAGGTGACAACCCTAGAGATCATCACCCCAGGGCTGTCCTTGAAAGATCACTAGCAGAGAAGACCTAAGGTTGAGCGATGGGCTAGAGATCACTGGCCAACCTCATAATCCCCTCCATGGGGCGGATTGCCCAAGTCATTAGAAAGGCCTCATCATCTCATAGGTCACAACGAGTCAGACGTGACTTAGAACGACGACGACGACGACACCGCCGCCGCCCATGCTTCAATGACGAAAACAACGTGAAATAATATGCCCACCGCTTTTATGGTTTCGAACCAACCATGTAACCATTAATAAAAATCAAATTCAAGTAATTTTTCAAGACGTTTATTTTTTTAATTACTAGTATTACATAACGTTTAGTAAATTTAATACTCTGGTATTTTTTTTAATCTAGCAATTGCGTCGCATACCACCTGCTTTAAGCGGCACTGGCACATTTTCACAAAATATTAAATTTCTTTCAATTTGCTCTCAATTGATAGTCTAGGCCATTGGAAGAACAGAGATATATTTTAGCACATAAAACTAACATACCCCAAACATATAGGACATTGGATTGAGATAAAGATTCAGGTATTTGTAGGCCATTTTAAGTTTTCCATAACTTAAATCAACAATTTTATATTACATTAATTTTTTGACTCGTACTCACTGGATCTTAAACCGCAAAGGTTTTAGGACCGGTCACACAGTGTAGCATAGCGTGAGAGAACATGCATACGAGTGTTTGTGTCTTTTTGTTCAAAGCCATTTTCGTCGATCTGGGCTGATTTCGCTACATTAATAAAAGCGTTCGTTTTACCCATAAGAGCTGATTTGGTCTTAATCATTTCGTGTGTAGGGCTTTTTATATAAAAGCTTTAAACCATGCAAAAAATATCGATTTTGAAAAATCTTGAGGGCGCACTATTTTCAAATGGCCAGTTCAAATCGTTAAGAGTAATTGTTCATAGAAACAAAACAAACAAAATACCCAGAAGGTGAAAGTGGCAAATCACCCTACCCAACAAAGAGGAAGACAAAGGCAGATATTAGAACTATTGCCCAAGCAGCCTTCTCTCACATTTATACAGATTTTCAACAAAGAAAGTCAAAGACGACTGAAATGTATCTTGGACCAGTATCAAACCATAGAACTAGCAGGGTTTAGAGATGTTTTTCACCACAGACCGTGTACAACTATAAAATTAATCAACTAATTGAAAAGTCAATGAATATCAACTTTATCCTATCCTGGAACGTCTTCTAATAGAAAAAAACAATGCTGAATATACGTTTGATGCCTTATAAATGATGGCAGTACAGGAAAGATGTATAGCTATACCTATCTAACATAATACTGACGCCCTAGATTAATGGTGTTATCCAAAGAACTAAGAGTAATTATTCACACAGCAGTAGAAGAAATCTTAAAGAATTCCAATCTAGAAGAAAAGGGAATCAACATTGATGGAGAGATGTTAAGAGACCTAAGATTTGCAGATGATGTCCATTATACAACTACCTCTCTAAAGGACCGGGAAATTTAGACGGGTTTGATTACAGATGTATAATGGTAATTAAAATATTTGACTAACTATGAGACAAAGAAACAATAACAGAAGCGAATCGTCCAATGGAGAAAGTTGAAAGCTTTAGATATCTGTGGCCAACACTGAATATAGACGCCAACATAGCAGAGGAGGTCCTCATCCGCATAAAGAAGATTGGAGATGCTTTGGAATGCACAAAAACTTGTTGACTGAGAAGAACATCCCTATGTCCTTAAGAAAGAAAGTGTGTGATCAGTGTGTGCTGACAAACATGGATTATGGAGCCGAGACTTGGTCAACAACTAATATGAAATGGAACACAAATTGAACACAAATATAGCCCAAAGAGCAATGGGAAAGAGAATGCTTTATCTCACTTTAAGAGACAGAGTTCGCAACACAGAAATTAGGCAAATAACCCAAGTGAAAGACATCCAGAAGATATAAGAATCAAAATGGAGATGGCAGGACATCTATCCAGGACACAACACAAGACAACAGGTGGTCAAAAAGACTTACAGAGTGGCAGCCAAGAAAAGGAAAAGCGGCTGAAGATATGGCATTACAGGGTACATAAAGACAACAGCTTAGACAAGAGAAGCAAGATCAAGAATCAGATGGAAAACGCTAAAGGAGGGCAACACGCAGTAGTGGGTAACATAGCCTGATCGTGATGTTCAATACGTTCCTTTCACAAGTTTTTAATTTTGCGAGAGATTTGACCAGAAAAAAGACTCACTCAACCTGCTGTATTTAAATTGGTATTAGGAAAATCAAGGCTCACTTTTAAGGATATCCATAATCTAAAAAAAAACGGAAACGGGATTTTAAGTTTTGACATGCCTTTTCCCCACGCAAATTACTTACTTATTGCGTCCAAAAGTTATCTTTTCCAGTTATAACCATTCAGTGCGAATGACAGTTTCAAACAATAAAAAAAAAAGAAATTATAACAATTTCTTTTCTATTGTTTTTAACTAAGCGATTTTTAACATGTTTCTTTTTAAAATTCAATATACACAAAAATTTTCATTATGTATTTCCCTTGTAAATTCATGCTGAACATAATGCTGAACATATTCAAATTTGGCGTTTTTATACTTGCGATTTTCTCCTTTGCAGATTTTTCGCGACATACATCACGACAACAGTCATAACTTCGGCTAGGAGCATGTCAATGAACTAATTTTAGTATCAAATTAAAGCTCTTGAAAAGAACTATAAAATCAACCAGACAACCACAGCACAGAAGACACCTATTTCAGCATGGATATATAAAAGGCACTCGATATATTAGCACTACGTCGGCCTGTGTCATGGTTAGGTGATGGGAAAACAACATGTGTGACAAGACAATTTTCTGTGTACCTCGGGAACTGTAACTGTCCATTGCACTTGCAAAAGCTGGATCATCTATCAACAATCACTTGTCAACACACAAACACATCTATCCCTTTTCTGAAATTCTGTAGTAAACCTTTAATATCAATACTGCAAACTTTGTGATAAATGAAAGTTCAAGTTGCACATTAAATAGACTGATTCAAACCTTTCAATAAGAGGGCTACACACAGTAGTGGGTATATAGCCTGATCATGATGTTCAATACGTTCCTTTCACAAGTTTTAATTTTGCGAGAGATTTGAGCAGAAAAAAGACTCACTCAACCTGTTGTATTTAAAGTGGTATTAGGGAAATCAAGGCTCAAAATAGGACTTTTAAGGATATACATAATCTTAAAAAATGGATTTTAAGCTTTGACATTCTTTTTCTCCACGCAATTTACTACCTATTGCGTCCAAAAGTTATCTTTTCCAGTTATACCATTCGTGCGAATGGCATTTCAAAACATAAAAAAATCTAACAAAATGTTTCATAAATTATTTCCCTGTGATTCATTCTGACATAATACTGAACCTAGTATGCAAATTATATTCAAATTTGGCGTTTTTTAGACTTCAAATTTAATTCGATTTTCCCTCCCTTCTCCTTTGCGATTTTTTGTTGCGAAATCCAGTATATCATGGCAACAGTCATATTCGGCTCGATCGTCTCAATGAACTCCTGTAGTGTATCAAATTAAAGCTCTTGAAAAAAATATGCAATCAACCACAGAAGATAGCTATTTCATGATATTTCATAATATAAAAGGCATTCAATATATTAGCGCTTTTGAAAAAGCCGCTAATTAATATTCATGACCTTTTTTTCCTTTCGGTAAGTTGCACAGATCTCCCCAAGAGTTTTAATTTAAGCCCAGTCGCCTACCTAAAGTTAGGACTGTTGGCATTTTATGTAATACGACACCATACATTTGGTTACCAATATAGCAACTGCTCCAAAAATGAAAGATACTATTTTTTTTTTCAAACATGTTGGAGATATAAAAGTGCACTAAAAATGCATCACCTGATTTCCACCTTAATCTAAACTTCGTGCTGTTTATGCGCGATGATGGCAGTAAACCATAAATAATGTATATTCAATTCAAATAAAAAAGAATAAGCCAATGAATACACCCACGTAAGTTGAAAGTTCATAGCATGTTTGAGTAATATTTTTTGGTAATCATTCAAGCAAATCAGCTCCAATTCAGTCCACCTTCGCTGTTACCAACATGGCGCTGTGTATATTGATATGCGTGTGTTTAACAAGTTTGCAAATAATATCAGGACAACTCCTTGATGCATACATTCCGCAACCGACTCTGGAAGGATTTCGCATGCAACTCTCGTGCAAGTTTGACGGTCTATCCCCGCAGGACACAGTGTCCTGGCAAAAAGATAGCACGATTTTGACAGTCAACGATGAGAAGGTTGCAGCTGATCCGGATTCTCGCAAAGATGATTTTGTTCTTAATTTTAATTCACAGGAGGCCATTAGTCAATTGGACATAAAATCATTACAATTAAGCGACAGCGGAAATTATGTCTGTGCTGTTTACAATGGCGACCCTCGGCTCGGAGGAAATATTTTAGGGGCTGAGTCTGTTTCCGTTAGTGTTAAGCGAGCACCTAATCTGATTTGCTCTGTGGACACCCCCATTGAAGTCTTCATCAAATTAGGTGAGACTATGAGGATATCCTGTTATTCTGCTAGCTTTGGGTTTGAAATTAACGATATTATTGGTTTAAAATGGTCAAACAGTGATGGTAATGGAGTAGTGCAACATGGACCACTACAATTTGGCGATAGCGACCCATATGCAGTTGACCTAGTAATCAATGCGTCACAAGAATTCAAAACTTCCAATTTTTCTTGTGTAGCTCTTATTTACGACTGGATCGATGAAAGATGTCATGTGACGATGAAGGTAATTTGGCCTGATTCTGTTGCCACAATTTACCCCAAACAATTAACAGTTCATCAAAGTGATAATGCTGAATTCGAATGTACGTCATCTGCAGAAGGAACGCTGCATCAAATTATATGGGAATCCGTACCCGAAATCCCAGTATCCAGATTTAGTATAAGCGGAAATAGAGTTCGCATTATCAATTCTTCCCTCAGTGATAACGATACCGTGATTTCTTGCTTGATTGGATCTATTGACGGGCGATGGCTCGAGGCTTCGGCAGTCCTCTATGTACGAGAACCGATCACAACTCCGGAGAACACCAATTCTCCACCCAATGATTCTTCCGCAGGCTGGATCGCAGCATTCGTTGTTCTCCTGATTATGACTATAATTGCAATGTGCGTCCTTGTATTCTATATTTGGAAACTGAAACAAAGAATCATCAACAGCACCACTTCCAAAGAAGAAACCAAGCAAGACCAACAGCAGCCAACCTATGCTGAGTTGAATCAAAATGGTACTGAGGAATATACGGGATTGAAGAAACAGGAATACCAAGACATGAGTATCGGTTCAAGACAAAACAATTCCTACCAGCCTTCACCTGTACAAGGAAAACGAAAGCAACCTAACATGAAGACCACTAACGCTGGGATGGTTGAAGAATCTGACTACGTGCAACCTAATAAGTCTGCAGATGAAGACTACTACTACAACGTTTCACCTAATGAGCGTAAGAATGTTAAGACAGAGTCTGTTTATGAAGTCTCGAGAGACTCTGTAGAAGAGCCGGAGTATATTGCCGTCGAACCATAATATCTTGTTGACTACGTTCTCTATCTCAAGGTCTTCTCATGTGTGGAGATTGGAAATATTCATGTTGACATTGCTGACGATCATGATGCTATTCAATTAATCGAGTTTATGTTATTAGAGTCAACTGGCTTTAAACAACATAACTAAACCAAACCGACACACAAAACTAGCGGACATACTCTAGATGTGTTAATCAAGTTGCTCTTCAGATGACCCTCTTGTGTCAAATATCTCTGTTAAAGATAGCCTTGGTTTTTCTGTCCATGAGCGTATTGATTGCACGCAAAGACCTGGTACCAAGTCAAATGTGACAAGGTATTTTTAAGAGTAATAAAGCATCAAAGAAGAAAATATACCAACCCAAAATTTAAAGAATATCAATGTCGCCTCTTTCTGTAATGGCATTGATAAAGTAGATTTCTTTGTTTATTCTGCTTCCATTTTTGAAAATGTTCAAAATTACAATGGCCATTTAATTAGATGTTCGTGCTACAGACCTGGGGATAACTTATATTTCTTTCACTAAATTTTAACCATGAAAAGCTGTGTCCCCACATGGGAATAGTGCACATTATTTATAAAAAAATAATCAAACGTCAACTCAATTTATATCTAGAATATTTCAGTGAGCAATTGATACACATAACCTTAACATGCTAAAGCGAACAATTGAGCTAATGATATTCACAAATCGTCCCGGCCCGGGAACACACGTCACATTCTTTTCGATTTGGTCCATTGTTAGTTATTGTTATTGTGCACGCAGTTGAACAGATTTCGAATGTTACGACGTCACCGCGTTGGTGTGAGTTATTTTGTCATTACTTCAAGCACGAAATTCATTTCCTCGTTCACGATAAAAGAAATCTTGTGATTTTGCTGTTTGTTCAATTAACTTTGACCCAATGTTTATTACTTTCTTTTCAAAAGAAAAGATAGAGGGACAAAAGTCATGAGAGAAAAGTTTTTTTGAGCTGGCCTAATTTGTGCAGAACCTAAATCTGTAAGTATATTGTCTTTAATCCCTATTTCTATTCATTTTCCTTGATTTTAGAAGTCAATAATATTCAGCGACCTACATTTTTAAATTTTGAACGAGGTTATTTATGTTGCCATTTACGTCATGAACAGCTATAGTCTGATTTTTTATTCCTGTCAGTAAACGCATATTGTCGATGGTAAGAATTCATTTGGAGGGGGGATGTGTTGAGATCAAAACTAAAAAGCCGTATTAACAGCTGAAATGCTCAACTTTGTTTAACAGAATATGATGCTTTAACCAATTTTACATGAACTTTTTTGTATTTAATATGTAAAGGCTTCATACCAGATTCAATTGAATAGATTGCCGTATAAAGTCTGAGACACGCTATCAATTCCTCAATCAAAGAACGGATTAAGTGTCATGGACATTGAGGCTGGGTGAAGAGGAGGATTAGGCCACGTATATATTGTAGTTTGTTATGAGTGACCAAAACTCTAAAGTACTTAAATGATTGGACCAAGCTGTCAAATATTATTTCTGGAACAAGACGAATAAATGTAAACGTATCAGATTTTCTAATATTCCTTAGTGACGTAAAAGAACTCTGATGACTAATAATTACTGAATGCTCCAGAGTTTGTTCAAGTTTGGTGTTTGGAATTTATTCGGTGCATTTGCCTTGTAATATTTTCTTCATGAGAAAAGGGACATTTTTTAATTATGGCCTTAATCTTATCCGCTATCGTGACATCGAATTTCTATTGTACTGATTGTGTAAAGTATACAACCTCTCAGAACGAATGGAATCTTAGACACGCCCCCCCCCCAAAAAAAAATTTTTAATGAACTGACAGGAATAAAAAATCCTACTATAATATATGCCAATCACTGACCTCTACACATGGATAGCGGGTCTGAGTCGCCGATTGAAACAACAGGAAGTTGCTTTTCGCCTTAGCAATATGGCGGGAAACAATGCATACACCTGCTGGTGCACATATTCCACACAGATGTTCTATTGTTATACAAAATTCCTTTAACTTTGACAATAAAGTGAAGCCACATTGTGCAGGTCAAAATGCAACTTCCTGTTGTTTCACTCGGCGACCAATCAACTGTGCGGCAGCCCGCTATCCATGTGTAGAGGTCAGTGATGTCAATACGGGGAGGTGATAACACCTAAATCTTTTCAACTGTGTGGGCAGTAACAATGAATCTGCATACCCTTATGAGAAAAAAAATCTACACACTGGCTTGATTGTTAAATACAAGGATGTTATATAGACTGGATAACCAATCCTTTCATGTGAAGTGTACCATGTAAGTCGGGCATGTAAGGTGGTAACATGTTGGCTTTTGTGCGCATTTACAATTACAATATTGATGTTTTGTGTGTACTGTGGGTGTTTTGTTGTAGGCTAGTAGTTGGTTTGTGTGCATTAAGGCGCAATGATTATGTGAGCATGCTAACAGGTGATTTGAAACCGAGCCGCTAAGTATCATGGGTAAGGCACATGTTTCACCTGTGGCCAAGAATATTGCCTTGGACCCAAAACTTTGGTAGACATTTCATATGGAAGTCCCATGGATGCAAATGAGGTATTGCCATTCATTCCGTCAAGCGCTACTGCACAATATCATGCAGCGCATGACGGAATCAATTGTAATACCTCCTTTGCATCCATGGGACTTCTATATGAAACGGGCCCACAGATTCTACCCATTCTGGTTTTGCGATTTCGACAATGCACTTTTACTAAATAATGAGCACTCTTTTCATATGGGGATAAGCCTTTTCCTTGTTGACATAATAATTTCAGTGGAGGAAGTAAGTTCTCCACAGTTCTGTAGCACGGAAAGGTGGTTAATAAATCGCAAACGTATCATTATTCTTAGACAAGCACGCACCATGTAAGGCTCGTTCAGTCCCGTTAAGACCTAAGATTCTTGGAGATCAAACCTAACGCTCCGTGCTATATGTACAATTATGAAAAACTGATGATGCGTAATATGAGGGGCAAAGAGTCCAGCGGAAATGACGTATGTCAGGTTTGGAAATCAATTTATCGTAACCAACGAAACTATATCAATGCACTTTTTCGCAAAACCAAACAGAACTTCTTTCGAATTTATTTAGCAACTGTGCTAATGATCAGAAAAAAAATCTTCATGTGACTGATAGCTGCTTAAAGGCACTATTAGTGATTTGATAAAAATA